>JAECUM010019186.1:0-34850 GCA_016617855.1 Megalonaias nervosa | reverse complement strand
TTGCATTTTGTCAACATAGCAACCAGTGTTATTCTGAATGACAGGAGCATGAAAATAGCCATAACAATAAATTTTACAGTTTGAAAAGGAATGCAACAGGTGATGTTCATAAAGGTCAAAGGTCAAAGCGTACAATATTAGCTTATTATTTAATATGAAAGAAAGTAAATTTGCTTTGTCATCATTTATTTTTTAATTTCATTGCAAAGAAATGAAAAGAAACATTTTCACTATATATTTCTTTTACTTAATGCAACAGTTTCAAATTTAAGTTGACTTTATTCCTATATTCTAAGACTTCTAATTTCCCCATAATTAAGGTCACTACTCACACAAATATGCCTTCTGGCAAATTATGGAAGCAAGAGCAAAAGAAACATAATTAGCTTATTTTCATGCATAAAATCAATGCTAAGGTACCATTTTATTCAGAACATCATACATAATAATATCAAAATAAGAAAAATAATTGCATAAATTTTTATATTTGTTTGAAGGTGGTGCTCTACAGTTTCACATTTTGCAAAGGGTTGGAATTTTAAAGAGAAAGAATTCCCCCGGGTTTCCTCACTAGTTGTACTGACTATGTAAAAAACACCTTGTATATCTTAGGTATTATTCAAAGAACCTTTGATTCCCATTATTTTGGTGTATGATTGATGGGTGTAACATGGGTTATAGGGTATACAGCTTGGCCTTACTCCAAATTTGCACCTTTCAAAAAAGTGCTAGCTCCACATGGTCATTTTCACTTCCTGAACTTCAGAGGTAAATTGTAAAAGAAAGAGCTGATAACTTTTTTGACATTTTTTATATTTGGTAATTCATTCATTGCACTTTCAGAAGCTGGTATTGCCTAGTCTGGCAAAATTTATTTTCCCTATTTTAATAGCTGGTAAGGATAGTGTACTTTAAACAAATTCAGGCTGATTTTTGGAGCACAAGGGAGCAGTCATTTTAGTTAGCAGTGTGCTAAGATCATTTAAAATTTCCAAAAGTACAATATCCAAAGAAATGTCAGTCACATTACATCAAAGTAGCATAAAGGTATGCCAACATTCTCTCCACTGTGCATGTTATAAATGCTAACAACTTCACCTTACATATGTCACTCTCTCAAAAGTACATAGTAAAGAGCACATAGGTATTATTATTGCATGATTTAATTTTGATTGTATGGCTGAAATATTTAAGTTGCAAGCATCAAAAGAGTCCTTTTGAATAATTCTGCATATTTCCCCTCTCAGAACAGTATTTATTAGTGTCAGAGTCTCAAACAGGTACAACCACACACACACACACCCCATCTTATGATGAAAAGTGAGCAATTTTAAAATTGTGCATTGCATTTTGTCAACATAGCAACCAGTGTTATTCTGAATGAAGAGAACATGAAACTAGCCATAATTATTCCTGAGAAGTCAACAATAAATTTTACAGTTTGAAAAGGGATGGAACAGATGAGGTTCATAAAGGTCAAGGGTCAAAGGGTACAATATTAGCTTACTGTTTAATATGGAAGAAAGTAAATTTGCTTTGTCATCATTTATTTTTTAATTTCATTGCAAAGAAATGAAAAGAAACATTTTCACTATATATTTCTTTTACTTAATGCAACAGTTTTAAATTTAAGTTGACTTTATTCCTATATTCTAAGACTTCTAATTTCCCCATAATTAAGGTCACTACTCACACAAATATGCCTCATGGCAAATTATGTAAGCTAGAGCAAAATAAGCATAATTAGCTTATTTTCATGAATAAAATCAATGTTAATGTACCATTTTATTCAGAACATCATACATAATAATATCAAAATAAGAAAAATAATTGCATAAATTTTTATATTTGTTTTAAGGTGGCTCTCTACAGTTTTGTATTTAGCATAGGGTTAGAATTTTAAAGAAAAAGAATTTCTCCGGGTTTCCTCACTAGTTATATTGGCTATTTAAAAAAGACTTTGTATATCTTAGGTATTGTTCAAAGAACCTTTAATTCCCTTTATGTTGGTGTATGATTGATGGGTGTAATATGGGTTATAGAGTATACAGCTTGGCCTTACTCCAGATGTGCATCTTTCAAAAAGTGCTAGCTCCACTTGGTCATTTTCACTTCCTGAACTTCAGAGGTAAACTGTAAAAAAAAGAGCCGATAACTTTTTTTACATTTTATATATTTGGTAATTCATTCATTGCACTTTCAGAAGCTGGTATTGTCTAGTCTGGCAAAATTCATTTTCCCTATTTTAATAGCTGCTAAGGATAGTGTACTTTAGACAAATTCAGGCTGATTTTTTGGAGCACAAGGGAGCAGTCATTTTAGTTAGCAGTGTGCTAAGATCATTTAAAATTTCCAAAAGTACAATATCCAAAGAAATGTCAGTCACATTACATCAAAGTAGCATAAAGGTATGCCAACATTCTCTCCACTGTGCATGTTGTAAATGCAAACAACTTCACCTTACATACGTCACTCTCTCAAAAGTACATAGTAAAGAGTACATAGGTATTATTATTGTATGATTTAATTTTAATTGTAAGGCTGAAATATTTAAGTTGCAAGCATCAACAGAGTCCTTTTGAATAATTCTCCCGTATTTCCCCTCTCAGAACAGTATTTATTGGTGTCAGAGTCTCAAACAGGTACAGCCACCCCCCCCCACCTTATGATAAAATGTGAGCTATTTTAAAATTGCGCATTGCATTTTGTCAATATAGCAACCTGTGCTATTCTGAATGATGGGAACATGAAACTAGCCATAATTATTCCTGAGATGTCAACAATAAATTTTACAGTTTGAACTGGGATTGGAAAGATGAGGTTGATAAAGGTCAAAGGTCAAAGGGTACAATATTAGCTTATTGTTTAATATGGAAGAAAGTAAATTTGCTTTGCAATCATTTATTTTTTAATTTCATTGCAAGGAACTGAAAAGAAACATTTTCACTATATATTTCTTTTACTTAATGCAACAGTTTGAAATTCAAGTTGACTTTATTCCTATATTCTAAGTCTTCTACTTTCCCCATAATTAAGGTCACTACTCACACAAATATTCCTCATGGCAAATTATGTAAGCAAGAGCAAAATAAGCATAATTAGCTTATTTTCATGCATAAAATCAATGTTAAGGTACCATTTTATTCAGAACATCATACATAATAATATCAAAATAAGAAAAATAATTGCATAAATTTTATTATATTTGTTTTAAGGTGGCGCTCTACAGTTTCATATTTTGCATAGGGTTGGAATTTTAAAGAAAAAAGAATTCCCCCAGGTTTCCTCACTAGTTATACTGGCTTTTCAAAAAGACCTTGAATATCTTAAGGATTGTTACAAACAACCTTTAATTCCTTTTATTTTGGTGTATGATTGATGGGTGTAATATGGGTTATAGAGTATAGACCTTGGCCTTACTACAGATGTGCACCTTTCAAAAACGTGCTAGCTCCACATGGTCATTTTCACTTCCTGAACTTCAGAGGTAAATTGTAAAAGAAAGAGCTGATAACTTTTTTGACATTTTATATATTTGGTAATTCATTCATTGCACTTTCAGAAGCTAGTATTGTCTAGTCTGGCAAAATTCATTTTCCCTATTTTAATAGCTGCCAAGGATAGTGTACTTTAGGCAAATTCAGGTTGAGTTTTGGAGCACAAGGGAGCAGTCATTTTAGTTAGCAGTGTGCTAAGATCATTTAAAATTTCCAAAAGTACAATATCCAAAGAAATGTCAGTCACATTACATAAAAGTAGCATAAAGGTATGCCAACATTCTCTCCACTGTGCATGTTGTAAATGCAAACAACTTCACCTTACATACGTCACTCTCTCAAAAGTACCTAGTAAAGAGCACATAGGTATTATTATTGTATGATTTAATTTTGATTGTATGGCTGAAATATTTAAGTTGCAAACATCAAAACAGTCCTTTTGAATAATTCTCCCATATTTCCCCTCTCAGAACAGTATTTATTAGTGTCAGAGTCTCAAACAGGTACAGCTACCCCCCCCCCCCAACCTTATGATAAAAAGTTCTATTTTAAAAATGTGCATTGCATTTTGTCAACATAGCAACCAGTGTTATTCTGAATAATGGGAACATGAAACTAGCCATAATTATTCCTGAGATGTCAAGAATAAATTTTACAGTTTGAAAAGGGATGGAACAGATGAGGTTCATAAAGGTCAAAGGTCAAAGGGTACAATATTAGCTTATTGTTTAATATGGAAGAAAGTAAATTTGCTTTGTAATCATTTATTTTTTAATTTCATTGCAAGGAACTGAAAAGAAACATTTTCACTATATATTTCTTTTACTTAATGCAACAGTTTTAAATTCAAGTTGACTTTTTTCCTATATTCTAAGTCTTCTACTTTCCCCATAATTAAGGTCACTACTCACACAAATATGCCTCATGGCAAATTATGTAAGCAAGAGCAAAATAAGCATAATTAGCTTATTTTCATGCATAAAATCAATGTTAAGGTACCATTTATTCAGAACATCATACATAATAATATCAAAATAAGAAAAATAATTGCATAAATTTTATTATATTTGTTTTAAGGTGGCACTCTACAGTTTCATATTTTGCATAGGGTTGGAATTTTAAAGAAAAAGAATTCCCCCAGGTTTCCTCACTAGTTATAGTGGCTATTTAAAAAGACCTTGAATATCTTAGTTATTGTTAAAAAAAACCTTTAATTTCCTTTATATTGGTGCATGATTGATGGGTGTAATATGGGTTATAGAGTATACAGCTTGGCCTTACTCCAGATGTGCACCTTTCAAAAAAGTGCTAGCTCCACATGGTCATTTTCACTTCCTGAACTGCAGAGGTAAATTGTAAAAGAAAGAGCTGATAACTTTTTTGACATTTTATATATTTGGTAATTCATTCATTGCACTTTCAGAAGCTGATATTGTCTAGTCTGGCAAGATTTATTTTCCCTATTTTAATAGTTGCTAAGGATAGTGTACTTTAGACAAATTCAGGCTGATTTTTGGAGCACAAGGGAGCAGTCATTTTAGTCAGCAGTGTGCTAAGATCATTTAAAATTTCCAAAAGTACAATATCCAAAGAAATGTCAGTCACATTACATCAAAGTAGCATAAAGGTATGCCAACATTCTCTCCACTGTGCATGTTGTAAATGCAAACAACTTCACCTTCCATACATCACTCTCTCAAAAGTATATAGTGAAGCGCACATAGGTATTATTATTGTATGATTTAATTTTGATTGTATGGCTGAAATATTTAAGTTGCAAGCATCAAAACAGTCCTTTTGAATAATTCTCCCATATTTCCCCTCTCAGAACAGTATTTATTAGTGTCAGAGTCTCAAACAGGTACAGCTACCCCCCCCCAACCTTATGATAAAAAGTTCTATTTTAAAAATGTGCATTGCATTTTGTCAACATAGCAACCAGTGTTATTCTGAATAACGGGAACATGAAACTAGCCATAATTATTCCTGAGATGTCAAGAATAAATTTTTCAGTTTGAAAAGGGATGGAACAGATGAGGTTCATAAAGGTCAAAGGTCAAAGGGTACAATATTAGCTTATTGTTTAATATGGAAGAAAGTAAATTTGCTTTGCAATCATTTATGTTTTAATTTCATTGCAAGGAACTGAAAAGAAACATTTTCACTATATATTTCTTTTACTTAATGCAACAGTTTGAAATTCAAGTTGACTTTATTCCTATATTCTAAGTCTTCTACTTTCCCCATAATTAAGGTCACTACTCACACAAATATGCCTCATGGCAAATTATGTAAGCAAGAGCAAAATAAGCATAATTAGCTTATTTTCATGCATAAAATCAATGTTAAGGTACCATTTTATTCAGAACATCATACATAATAATATCAAATAAGAAAAATAATTGCATAAATTTTATTATATTTGTTTTAAGGTGGCACTCTACAGTTTCATATTTTGCATAGGGTTGGAATTTTAAAGAAAAAGAATTCCCCCAGGTTTCCTCACTAGTTATACTGGCTTTTCAAAAAGTCCTTGAATATCTTAGGTATTGTTAAAAACAACCTTTAATTCCTTTTATTTTGGTGTATGATTGATGGGTGTAATATGGGTTATAGAGTATACAGCTTGGCCTTACTCCAGATGTGCACCTTTCAAAAAAGTGCTAGCTCCACATGGTCATTTTCACTTCCTGAACTTCAGAGGTAAATTGTAAAAGAAAGAGCTGATAACTTTTTTGACATTTTATATATTTGGTAATTCATTCATTGCACTTTCAGAAGCTGGTATTGTCTAGTCTGGCAAAATTTATTTTCCCTATTTTAATAGCTGCTAAGGATAGTGTACTTTAGACAAATTCAGGCTGATTTTTGGAGCACAAGGGAGCAGTCATTTTAGTCAGCAGTGTGCTAAGATCATTTAAAATTTCCAAAAGTACAATATCCAAAGAAATGTCAGTCACATTACATCAAAGTAGCATAAAGGTATGCCAACATTCTCTCCACTGTGCATGTTGTAAATGCAAACAACTTCACCTTCCATACATCACTCTCTCAAAAGTATATAGTAAAGTGCACATAGGTATTATTATTGTATGATTTAATTTTGATTGTATGGCTGAAATATTTAAGTTGCAAGCATCAAAAGAGTCCTTTTGAATAATTCTCCCGTATTTCCCCTCTCAGAACAGTATTTATTAGTGTCAGAGTCTCAAACAGGTACAACCACACACCCCTTATGATAAAAAGTGAGCTATTTTAAAAATGTGCATTGCATTTTGTCAACAAGGCAACCAGTGTTATTCTGAATGACACGAGCATGAAACTAGCCATAACAATAAATTTTACAGTTTGAAAAGCTATGCAACAGGTGAAGTTCATAAAGGTCAAAGGTCAAAGGGTACAATATTAGCTTATTGTTTAATTTGGAAGAAAGTAAATTTGCTTTGTCATCATTTATTTTTTAATTTGATTGCAAAGAAATGAAAAGAAACATTTTCACTATATATTTCTTTTACTTAATGCAACAGTTTTAAATTTAAGTTGACTTTATTCCTATATTCTAAGACTTCTAATTTCCCCATAATTAAGGTCACTACTCACACAAATATGCCTTCTGGCAAATCATGGAAGCAAGAGCAAAATAAGCATAATTAGCTTATTTTCATGCATAAAATCAATGTTAAGGTACCATTTTATTCACAACATCATACATAATAACATCAAAATAAGAAAAATAATTGCATAAATTTTATTATATTTGTTTTAAGGTGGCACTCTACAGTTTCATATTTTGCATAGGGTTGGAATTTTAAAGAAAAAGAATTCCCCCAGGTTTCCTCATTAGTTATACTGGCTTTCCAAAAAGTCCTTGAATATCTTAGGTATTGTTAAAAACAACCTTTAATTCCTTTTATTTTGGTGTATGATTGATGGGTGTAATATGGGTTATAGAGTATACAGCTTGGCCTTACTCCAGATGTGCATCTTTCAAAAAGTGCTAGCTCCACTTGGTCATTTTCACTTCCTGAACTTCAGGGGTAAATTGTAAAAAAAAGAGCCGATAACTTTTTTTACATTTTATATATTTGGTAATTCATTCATTGCACTTTCAGAAGCTGGTATTGTCTAGTCTGGCAAAATTCATTTTCCCTATGTTAATAGCTGCTAAGGAGAGTGTACTTTAGACAAATTCGGGCTGATTTTTGGAGCACAAGGGAGCAGTCATTTTAGTTAGCAGTGTGCTAAGATCATTTAAAATTTCCAAAAGTACAATATCCAAAGAAATGTCAGTCACATTACATCAAAGCAGCATAAAGGTATGCCAACATTCTCTCCACTGTGCATGTTTTAAATGCAAACAACTTCACCTTACATACGTCACTCTCTCAAAAGTACATAATAACTCGTGAGCACCCTCATAAAGAGCACATAGGTGTTATTATTATATGATTTATTATATTTAAGTTGCAATCATCAAAACAGTCCTTTTGAATAATTCTCCTGTATTTCCCCTCTCAGAACAGTATTTATTAGTGTCAGAGTCTCAAACAGGTACAGCCCCCCCCCCACCTTATGATAAAAAGTGAGCTATTTTAAAAATGCGCATTGCATTTTGTCAACATAGCAACCAGTGTTATTCTGATAGACAGGAACATGAAACTAGCCATAATTATTCCTGAGATGTCAACAATAAATTTTACAGTTTGAAAAGGGATGGAACAGGTGAGGTTCATAAAGGTCAAAGGGTACAATATTAGCTTATTGTTTAATATGAAAGAAAGCAAATTTGCTTTGTCATCATTTATTTTTTAATTTCATTGCAAATAAATGAAAAGAAACATTTTTAATATATATTTCTTTTACTTAATGCAACAGTTTTAAATTTAAGTTGACTTTATTCCTATATTCTAAGACTTCTAATTTCCCCATAATTAAGGTCACTACTCACACAAATATGCCTCATGGCAAATTATGTAAGCAAGAGCAAAATAAGCATAATTAGCTTATTTTGATGCATAAAATCAATGTTAAGGTACCATTTTATTCAGAACATCATACATAATAATATCAAAATAAGAAAAATAATTGCATAAATTTTATTATATTTGTTTTAAGGTGGCACTCTACAGTTTCATATTTTGCATAGGGTTGGAATTTTAAAGAAAAAAGAATTCCCCCAGGTTTCCTCACTAGTTATACTGGCTTTTCAAAAAGTCCTTGAATATCTTAGGTATTGTTAAAAACAACCTTTAATTCCTTTTATTTTGGTGTATGATTGATGGGTATAATATGGGTTATAGAGTATACAGCTTGGCCTTACTCCAGATGTGCACCTTTCAAAAAAGTGCTAGCTCCACATGGTCATTTTCACTTCCTGAACTTCAGAGGTAAATTGTAAAAGAAAGAGCGGATAACTTTTTGGACATTTTATATATTTGGTTATTCATTCATTGCACTTTCAGAAGCTGATATTGTCTAGTCTGGCAAAATTTATTTTCCCTATTTTAATAGCTGCTAAGGATAGTGTACTTTAGACAAATTCAGGCTGATTTTTGGAGCACAAGGGAGCAGTCATTTTAGTCATCAGTGTGCTAAGATCATTTAAAATTTCCAAAAGTACAATATCCAAAGAAATGTCAGTCACATTACATCAAAGTAGCATAAAGGTATGCCAACATTCTCTCCACTGTGCATGTTGTAAATGCAAACAACTTCATCTTACATACGTCACTCTCTCAAAAGTACCTAGTAAAGAGCACATAGGTATTATTATTGTATGATTTAATTTTGATTGTATGGCTGAAATATTTAAGTTGCAAACATCAAAACAGTCCTTTTGAATAATTCTCCCATATTTCCCCTCTCAGAACAGTATTTATTAGTGTCAGAGTCTCAAACAGGTACAACCACACACCCCTTATGATAAAAAGTGAGCTATTTTAAAAATGCACATTGCATTTTGTCAACATAGCAACCAGTGTTATTCTGAATGACAGGAGCATGAAACTAGCCATAACAATAAATTTTACAGTTTGAAAAGGAATGCAACAGGTGATGTTCATAAAGGTCAAAGGTCAAAGCGTACAATATTAGCTTATTATTTAATATGAAAGAAAGTAAATTTGCTTTGTCATCATTTATTTTTTAATTTCATTGCAAAGAAATGAAAAGAAACATTTTCACTATATATTTCTTTTACTTAATGCAACAGTTTCAAATTTAAGTTGACTTTATTCCTATATTCTAAGACTTCTAATTTCCCCATAATTAAGGTCACTACTCACATAAATATGCCTTCTGGCAAATTATGGAAGCAAGAGCAAAATAAACATAATTAGCTTATTTTCATGCATAAAATCAATGCTAAGGTACCATTTTATTCAGAACATCATACAAAATAATATCAAAATAAGAAAAATAATTGCATAAATTTTTATATTTGTTTTAAGGTGGCGCTCTACAGTTTCATATTTTGCATAGGGTTGTAATTTTAAAGAGAAAGACTTCCCCCAGGTTTCCTCACTAGTTGTACTGGCTATTTAAAAAAGACCTTGCATATCTTAGGTATTGTTCAAAGAACGTTTAATTCCCTTTATTTTGGTGTATGATTGATGGGTGTAATATGGGTTATAGAGTATACAGCTTGGCCTTACTCCAGATGTGCACCTTTCAAAAAAGTGCTAGCTCCACATGGTCATTTTCACTTCCTGAACTTCAGAGGTAAATTGTAAAAGAAAGAGCTGATAACTTTTTTGGACATTTTATATATTTGGTAATTCATTCATTGCACTTTCAGAAGCTGATATTGTCTAGTCTGGCAAAATTTATTTTCCCTATTTTAATAGTTGCTAAGGATAGTGTACTTTAGACAAATTCAGGCTGATTTTTGGAGCACAAGGGAGCAGTCATTTTAGTCAGCAGTGTGCTAAGATCATTTAAAATTTCCAAAAGTACAATATCCAAAGAAATGTCAGTCACATTACATCAAAGTAGCATAAAGGTATGCCAACATTCTCTCCACTGTACATGTTGTAAATGCAAACAACTTCACCTTCCATACATCACTCTCTCAAAAGTATATAGTAAAGTGCACATAGGTATTATTATTGTATGATTTAATTTTGATTGTATGGCTGAAATATTTAAGTTGCAAGCATCAAAACAGTCCTTTTGAATAATTCTCCCATATTTCCCCTCTCAGAACAGTATTTATTAGTGTCAGAGTCTCAAACAGGTACAGCTACCCCCCCCCCCAACCTGATGATAAAAAGTTCTATTTTAAAAATGTGCATTGCATTTTGTCAACATAGCAACCAGTGTTTTTCTGAATAACGGGAACATGAAACTAGCCATAATTATTCCTGAGATGTCAAGAATAAATTTTACAGTTTGAAAAGGGATGGAACAGATGAGGTTCATAAAGGTCAAAGGTCAAAGGGTACAATATTAGCTTATTGTTTAATATGAAGAAAGTAAATTTGCTTTGCAATCATTTATTTTTTAATTTCATTGCAAGGAACTGAAAAGAAACATTTTCACTATATATTTCTTTTACTTAATGCAACAGTTTTAAATTCAAGTTGACTTTATTCCTATATTCTAAGTCTTCTACTTTCCCCATAAATAAGGTCACTACTCACACAAATATGCCTCATGGCAAATTATGTAAGGAAGAGCAAAATAAGCATAATTAGCTTATTTTCATGCATAAAATCAATGTTAAGGTACCATTTTATTCAGAACATCATACATAATAATATCAAAATAAGAAAAATAATTGCATAAATTTTATTATATTTGTTTTAAGGTGGCGCTCTACAGTTTCATATTTTGCATAGGGTTGGAATTTTAAAGAAAAAAGAATTCCCCCAGGTTTCCTCACTAGTTATACTGGCTTTTCAATAAGTCCTTGAATATCTTAGGTATTGTTAAAAACAACCTTTAATCCCTTTTATTTTGGTGTATCATTGATGGGTGTAATATGGGTTATAGAGTATACAGCTTGGCCTTACTCCAGATGTGCACCTTTCAAAAAAGTGCTAGCTCCACTTGGTCATTTTTACTTCCTGAACTTCAGAGGTAAATTGTGAAAAAAAGAGCTGATAACTTTTTTGACATTTTATATATTTGGTAATTCATTCATTGCACTTTCAGAAGCTGATATTGTCTAGTCTGGCAAAATTTATTTTCCCTATTTTAATAGTTGCTAAGGATAGTGTACTTTAGACAAATTCAGGCTGATTCTTGGAGCACAAGGGAGCAGTCATTTTAGTCAGCAGTGTGCTAAGATCATTTAAAATTTCCAAAAGTACAATATCCAAAGAAATGTCAGTCACATTACATCAAAGTAGCATAAAGGTATGCCAACATTCTCTCCACTGTGCATGTTGTAAATGCAAACAATTTCACCTTACATACGTCACTCTCTCAAAAGTACCTAGTAAAGAGCACATAGGTATTATTATTGTATGATTTAATTTTGATTGTATGCCTGAAATATTTAAGTTGTAAGCATCAAGAGAGTCCTTTTGAATAATTCTCCCATATTTCCCCTCTCAGAATAGTATTTATTAGTGTCAGAGTCTCAAACAGGTACAACCACACACCCCTTATGATTAAAAGTGAGCTATTTTAAAAATGTGCATTGCATTTTGTCAACATAGCAACCAGTGTTCTTCTGAATCACAGGAGCATGAAACTAGCCATAACAATAAATTTTACAGTTTCAAAAGGCATGCAACAGGTGAAGTTCATAAAGGTCAAAGGTCAAAGCGTACAATATTAGCTTATTGTTTAATATGAAAGAAAGTAAATTTCCTTTGTCATCATTTATTTTTTAATTTGATTGCAAAGAAATGAAAAGAAACATTTTCACTATATATTTCTTTTACTTAATGCAACAGTTTTAAATTTAAGTTGACTTTATTCCTATATTCTAAGACTTCTAATTTCCCCATAATTAAGGTCACTACTCACACAAATATGCCTTCTGGCAAATCATGGAAGCAAGAGCAAAATAAACATAATTAGCTTATTTTCATGCATAAAATCAATGCTAACGTACCATATTATTCAGAAGATCATACATAATAATATCAAAATAAGAAAAATAATTCCAGAAATTTTTCTATTTGTTTTAAGGTGGTGCTCTACAGTTTCATATTTTGCATAGGGTTGGAATTTTAAAGAAAAAGAATTCCCCCAGGTTTCCTCACTAGTTATACTGGCTATTTAAAAAAAGACCTTGTATATCTTAGGTATTGTTCAAAGAACCTTTAATTCCCTTTATTTCGGTGTATGAGTGATGGGTGTAATATGGGTTATAGAGTATACAGCTTGGCCTTACTCCAGATGTGCACCTTTCAAAAAAGTGCTAGCTCCACTTGGTCATTTTCACTTCCTTAACTTCAGAGGTAAATTGTAAAAGAAAAGAGCTGATAACTTTTTTTTTTACCTATTATATATTTGGTAATTCATTCATTGCACTTTCAGAAGCTGGTATTGTCTAGTCTGGCAAAATTTATTTTCCCTATTTTAATAGCTGCTAAGGATAGTGTACTTTAGACAAATTCAGGCTGATTTTTGGAGCACAAGGGAGCAGTCATTTTAATTAGCAGTGTGCTAAGATCTTTTAAAATTTCCAAAAGTACAATATCCAAAGAAATGTCAGTCACATTACATCAAAGTAGCATAAAGGTATGCCAACATTCTCTCCACTGTGCATGTTATAAATGCTAACAACTTCACCTTACATACGTCACTCTCTCAAAAGTACATAGTAAAGAGCACATAGGTATTATTATTGCATGATTTAATTTTGATTGTATGGCTGAAATATTTAAGTTGCAAGCATCAAAAGAGTCCTTTTGAATAATTCTGCATATTTCCCCTCTCAGAACAGTATTTATTAGTGTCAGAGTCTCAAACAGGTACAACCACACACACACACACCCCATCTTATGATGAAAAGTGAGCAATTTTAAAATTGTGCATTGCATTTTGTCAACATAGCAACCAGTGTTATTCTGAATGAAGAGAACATGAAACTAGCCATAATTATTCCTGAGAAGTCAACAATAAATTTTACAGTTTGAAAAGGGATGGAACAGATGAGGTTCATAAAGGTCAAGGGTCAAAGGGTACAATATTAGCTTACTGTTTAATATGGAAGAAAGTAAATTTGCTTTGTCATCATTTATTTTTTAATTTCATTGCAAAGAAATGAAAAGAAACATTTTCACTATATATTTCTTTTACTTAATGCAACAGTTTTAAATTTAAGTTGACTTTATTCCTATATTCTAAGACTTCTAATTTCCCCATAATTAAGGTCACTACTAACACAAATATGCCTCATGGCAAATTATGTAAGCAAGAGCAAAATAAGCATAATTAGCTTATTTTCATATATAAAATCAATATTAAGGTACCATTTTATTCAGAACATCATACATAATAATATCAAAATAAGAAAAATAATTGCATAAATTTTTATATTTGTTTCAAGGTGGCGCTCTACAGTTTCATATTTTGCATATTGTTGGAATTTTAAAAAAAAAAGAATTCCCCCAGGTTTCCTCACTAGTTATATTGGCTATTTAAAAAACACCTTGTATATCTTAGGTATTATTCAAAGAACCTTTAATTCCCTTTATTTTGGTGTATGATTGTTGGGTGTAATATGGGTTATAGAGTATACAGCTTGGCCTTACTCCAGATGTGCACCTTTCAAAAAAGTGCTAGCTCCACATGGTCATTTTCACTTCCTGAACTTCAGAGGTAAATTGTGAAAGAAAGAGCCTATAACTTTTTTACATTTTATATATTTGGTAATTCATTCATTGCACTTTCAGAAACTGGTATTGTCTAGTCTGGCAAAATTTATTTTCCCTATTTTAACAGCTACTAAGGATAGTGTGCTTTAGACAAATTCAGGCTGATTTTTGGAGCACAAGGGAGCAGTCATTATAGTTAACAGTGTGCTAAGATCATTTAAAATTTCCAAAAGTACAGTATCCAAAGAAATGTCAGTCACATTACATCAAAGTAGCATAAAGGTATGCCAACATTCTCTCCACTGTGCATGTTGTATATGCAAACAACTTCACCTTCCATACATCACTCTCTCAAAAGTATATAGTAAAGCGCACATAGGTATTATTATTGTATGATTTAATTTTGATTGTATGGCTGAAATATTTAAGTTGCAAGCATCAAAACAGTCCTTTTGAATAATTCTCCCATATTTCCCCTCTCAGAACAGTATTTATTAGTGTCAGAGTCTCAAACAGGTACAGCTACCCCCCCGAACCTTATGATTAAAAGTTCTATTTTAAAAATGTGCATTGCATTTTGTCAACATAGGAACCAGTGTTATTCTGAATAACGGGAACATGAAACTAGCCATAATTATTCCTGAGATGTCAAGAATAAATTTTACAGTTTGAAAAGGGATGGAACAGATGAGGTTCATAAGTGTCAAAGGTCAAAGGGTACAATATTAGCTTATTGTTTAATATGGAAGAAAGTAAATTTGCTTTGCAATCATTTATTTTTTAATTTCATTGCAAGGAACTGAAAGGAAACATTTTCACTATATATTTCTTTTACTTAATGCAACAGTTTGAAATTCAAGTTGACTTTATTCCTATATTCTAAGTCTTCTACTTTCCCCATAATTAAGGTCACTACTCACACAAATATGCCTCATGGCAAATTATGTAAGCAAGAGCAAAATAAGCATAATTAGCTTATTTTCATGCATAAAATCAATGCTAAGGTACCATTTTATTCAGAACCTCATACATAATAATATCAAAATAAGAAAAATAATTGCATAAATTTTATTATATTTGTTTTAAGGTGGCGCTCTACAGTTTCATATTTTGCATAGGGTTGGAATTTTAAAGAAAAAAGAATTCCCCCAGGTTTCCTCACTAGTTATACTGGCTTTTCAAAAAGACCTTGAATATCTTAAGGATTGTTACAAACAACCTTTAATTCCTTTTATTTTGGTGTATGATTGATGGGTGTAATATGGGTTATAGAGTATAGACCTTGGCCTTACTACAGATGTGCACCTTTCAAAAACGTGCTAGCTCCACATGGTCATTTTCACTTCCTGAACTTCAGAGGTAAATTGTAAAAGAAAGAGCTGATAACTTTTTTGACATTTTATATATTTGGTAATTCATTCATTGCACTTTCAGAAGCTGGTATTGTCTAGTCTGGCAAAATTTATTTTCCCTATTTTAATAGTTGCTAAGGATAGTGTGCTTTAGACAAATTCAGGCTGATTTTTGGAGCACAAGGGAGCAGTCATTTTAGTCAGCAGTGTGCTAAGATCATTTAAAATTTCCAAAAGTACAATATCCAAAGAAATGTCAGTCACATTACATCAAAGTAGCATAAAGGTATGCCAACATTCTCTCCACTGTGCATGTTGTAAATGCAAACAACTTCACCTTACATACGTCACTCTCTCAAAAGTACCTAGTAAAATGCACATAGGTATTATTATTGTATGATTTAATTTTGATTGTATGCCTGAAATATTTAAGTTGTAAGCATCAAAAGAGTCCTTTTGAATAATTCTCCCGTATTTCCCCTCTCAGAACAGTATTTATTAGTGTCAGAGTCTCAAGCAGGTACAACCACACACCCCTTATGATAAAAAGTGAGCTATTTTAAAAATGCGCATTGCATTTTGTCAACATAGCAACCAGTGTTATTCTGAATGACAGGAGCATGAAACTAGCCATAACAATAAATTTTACAGTTTGAAAAGGGATGCAACAGGTGAAGTTCATAAAGGTCAAAGGTCAAAGCGTACAATATTAGCTTATTGTTTAATATGAAAGAAAGTAAATTTCCTTTGTCATCATTTATTTTTTAATTTGATTGCAAAGAAATGAAAAGAAACATTTTCACTATATATTTCTTTTACTTAATGCAACAGTTTGAAATTTAAGTTGACTTTATTCCTATATTCTAAGACTTCTAATTTCCCCATAATTAAGGTCACTACTCACATAAATATGCCTTCTGGCAAATTATGGAAGCAAGAGCAAAATAAACATAATAGCTTATTTTCATGCATAAAATCAATGCTAAGGTACCATTTTATTCAGAACATCATACATAATAATATCAAAATAAGAAAAATAATTGCATAAATTTTTATATTTGTTTGAAGGTGGTGCTCTACAGTTTCACATTTTGCAAAGGGTTGGAATTTTAAAGAGAAAGAATTCCCCCGGGTTTCCTCACTAGTTGTACTGACTATGTAAAAAACACCTTGTATATCTTAGGTATTATTCAAAGAACCTTTGATTCCCATTATTTTGGTGTATGATTGATGGGTGTAATATGGGTTATAGAGTATACAGCTTGGCCTTACTCCGGATGTGCACCTTTCAAAAAAGTGCTAGCTCCACATGGTCATTTTCACTTCCTGAACTTCAGAGGTAAATTGTAAAAGAACGAGCTGATAACTTTTTTTTACATTTTATACATTTGGTAATTCATTCATTGCACTTTCAGATGCTGGTATTGTCTAGTCTGGCAAAATTTATTTTCCCTATTTTAATAGCTGCTAAGGATAGTGTACTTTAGACAAATTCAGGCTGATTTTTGGAGCACAAGGGAGCAGTCATTTTAGTTAGCAGTGTGCTAAGATCATTTAAAAATTCCAAAAGTACAATATTAAAAGAAATGTCAGTCACATTACATCAAAGTTGCATAAAGGTATGCCAACATTCTCTCCACTGTGCATGTTGTAAATGCAAACAACTTCACCTTACATACGTCACTCTCTCAAAAGTATATAGTAAAGTGCACATAGGAATTACTATTGTATGATTTAATTTTGATTGTATGGCTGAAATATTTAACTTGCAGCATCAAAACAGTCCTTTTGAATAATGCTCCTGTCTTTCCCCTCTCAGAACAGTATTTATTAGTGTCAGGGTCTCAAACAGGTACAGCTACCCCCCCCCCCCAACCTTATGCTAAAAAGTGAGCTATTTTAAAAATGTGCATTGCATTTTGTCAACATAGCAACCAGTGTTATTCTGAATAACAGGAACATGAAACTAGCCATAATTAGTCCTGAGATGTCAAGAATAAATTTTCCAGTTTGAAAAGGGATGGAACAGATGAGGTTCATAAAGGTCAAAGGTCAAAGGGTACAATATTAGCTTATTGTTTAATATGGAAGAGAGTAAATTTGCTTTGCAATCATTTATGTTTTAATTTCATTGCAAGGAACTGAAAAGAAACATTTTCACTATATATTTCTTTTACTTAATGCAACAGTTTTAAATTTAATTTGACTTTATTCCTATATTCTAAGACATCTAATTTCCCCATAATTAAGGTCACTACTCACACAAATATGCCTCATGGGAAATTATGTAAGCAAGAGCAAAATAAGCATAATTAGCTTATTTTCATGCATAAAATCAATGTTAAGGTACCATTTTATTCAGAACATCATACATAATAATATCAGAATAAGAAAAATAATTGCATAAATTTTATTATATTTGATTTAAGGTGGCGCTCTACAGTTTCATATTTTGCATATTGTTGGAATTTTAAAGAAAAAAGAATTCCCCCAAGGTTTCCTCACTAGTTATACTGGCTTTTCAAAAAGACCTTGAATATCTTAGGTATTGTTAAAAACAACCTTTAATTCCTTTTATTTTGGTGTATGATTGATGGGTGTAATATGGATTATAGAGTATACAGCTTGGCCTTACTCCAGATGTGCACCTTTCAAAAAAGTGCTAGCTCCACATGGTCATTTTCACTTCCTGAACTTCAGAGGTAAATTGTAAAAGAAAGAGCTGATAACTTTTTTGACATTTTATATATTTGGTAATTCATTCATTGCACTTTCAGAAGCTGATATTGTCTAGTCTGGCAAAAATTTATTTTCCCTATTTTAATAGTTGCTAAGGATAGTGTACTTTAGACAAATTCAGGCTGATTTTTGGAGCACAAGGGAGCAGTCATTTTAGTCAGCAGTGTGCTAAGATCATTTAAAATTTCCAAAAGTACAATATCCAAAGAAATGTCAGTCACATTACATCAAAGTAGCATAAAGGTATGCCAACATTCTCTCCACTGTGCATGTTGTAAATGCAAACAACTTCACCCTACATACGTCATTCTCTCAAAAGTACCTAGTAAAGAGCACATAGGTATTATTATTGTATGATTTAATTTTGATTGTATGCCTGAAATATTTAAGTTGTAAGCATCAAAACAGTCCTTTTGAATAATTCTCCCATATTTCCCCTCTCAGAACAGTATTTATTAGTGTCAGAGTCTCAAACAGGTACAGCCACACACACCTCCCACCTTATGATAAAAAGGTCTATTTTAAAAATGTGCATTGCATTTTGTCAACAAGGCAACCAGTGTTATTCTGAATGATGGGAGCATGAAACTAGCCATAATTATTCCTGAGATGTCAACAATAAATTTTACAGTTTGAAAAGGGTTGGAACAGGTGAGGTTCATAAAGGTCAAAGGTCAAAGCGTACAATATTAACTTATTATTTAATATGAAAGAAAGTAAATTTGCTTTGTCATCATTTATTTTTTAATTTCATTGCAAAGAAATGAAAAGAAACATTTTCACTATCTATTTCTTTTACTTAATGCAACAGTTTTAAATTCAAGTTGACTTTATTCCTATATTCTAAGTCTTCTACTTTCCCCATAATTAAGGTCACTACTCACACAAATATGCCTCATGGCAAATTATGTAAGCAAGAGCAAAATAAGCCTAATTAGCTGATTTCCATGCATAAAATCAATGCAAAGGTACCATTTTATTCAGAACATCATTCATAATAATATCAAAATAAGAAAAATAATTGCATAAATTTTATTATATTTGTTTTAAGGTGGCGCTCTACAGTTTCATATTTTGCAAAGGATTGGAATTTTAAAGAAAAAAGAATTCCCCCAGGTTTCCTCACTAGTTATACTGGCTTTTCAAAAAGTCCTTGAATATCTTAGGTATTGTTAAAAACAACCTTTAATTCCTTTCATTTTGGTGTATGATTGATGGGTGTAATATGGATTATAGAGTATACAGCCTGGCCTTACTCCAGATGTGCACCTTTCAAAAAAGTGCTAGCTCCATATGGTCATTTTCACTTCCTGAACTTCAGAGGTAAATTGTAAAAGAAAGAGCTGATAACTTTTTTAACATTTTATATATTTGGTAATTCATTCATTGCACTTTCAGAAGCTGGTATTGTCTAGTCTGGCAAAATTTATTTTCCCTATTTTAATAGCTGCTAAGGATAGTGTACTTTAGACAAATTCAGGCTGATTTTTGGAGCACAAGGGAGCAGTCATTTTAGTCATCAGTGTGCTAAGATCATTTAAAATTTCCAAAAGTACAATATCCAAAGAAATGTCAGTCACATTACATCAAAGTAGCATAAAGGTATGCCAACATTCTCTCCATTGTGCATGTTGTAAATGCAAACAACTTCACCTTACATACGTCACTCTCTCAAAAGTACCTAGTAAAAAGCACATAGGTATTATTATTGTATGATTTAATTTTGATTGTATGCCTGAAATATTTAAGTTGTAAGCATCAAAAGAGTCCTTTTGAATAATTCTCCCGTATTTCCCCTCTCAGAACAGTATTTATTAGTGTCAGAGTCTCAAACAGGTACAACCACCCACCCCTTATGATAAAAAGTGAGCTATTTTAAAAATGCGCATTGCATTTTGTCAACATAGCAACCAGTGTTATTCTGAATGACAGGAGCATGAAACTAGCCATAACAATAAATTTTACAGTTTGAAAAGGGATGCAACAGGTGAAGTTCATAAAGGTCAAAGGTCAAAGCGTACAATATTAGCTTATTGTTTAATATGAAAGAAAGTAAATTTGCTTTGTCATCATTTATTTTTTAATTTCATTGCAAAGAAATGAAAAGAAACATTTTCACTATATATTTCTTTTACTTAATGCAACAGTTTGAAATTTAAGTTGACTTTATTCCTATATTCTAAGACTTCTAATTTCCCCATAATTAAGGTCACTACTCACACAAATATGCCTTCTGGCAAATTATGGAAGCAAGAGCAAAATAAACATAATTAGCTTATTTTCATGCATAAAATCAATGCTAACGTACCATATTATTCAGAAGATCATACATAATAATATCAAAATAAGAAAAATAATTGCATAAATTTTTATATTTGTTTTGAGGTGGCACTCTACAGTTTCACACTTTGCATAGGGTTGGAATTTTAAAGAAAAAGGAATTCCCCCAGGTTTCCTCACTAGTTGTACTGGCTATTTAAAAAAGACCTTGCATATCTTAGGTATTGTTCAAAGAACGTTTAATTCCCTTTATTTTGGTGTATGATTGATGGGTGTAATATGGGTTATAGAGTATACAGCTTGGCCTTACTCCAGATGTGCACCTTTCAAAAAAGTGCTAGCTCCACATGGTCATTTTCACTTCCTGAACTTCAGAGGTAAATTGTAAAAGAAAGAGCTGATAACTTTTTTG
Source organism: Megalonaias nervosa (assembly GCA_016617855.1). Taxonomy (NCBI): domain Eukaryota; kingdom Metazoa; phylum Mollusca; class Bivalvia; order Unionida; family Unionidae; genus Megalonaias; species Megalonaias nervosa. The sequence continues at coordinate 13,795 of JAECUM010019186.1, read as the reverse complement.
ACATTTTATATATTTGGTAATTCATTCATTGCACTTTCAGAAGCTGATATTGTCTAGTCTGGCAAAATTTATTTTCCCTATTTTAATAGTTGCTAAGGATAGTGTACTTTAGACAAATTCAGGCTGATTTTTGGAGCACAAGGGAGCAGTCATTTTAGTCAGCAGTGTGCTAAGATCATTTAAAATTTCCAAAAGTACAATATCCAAAGAAATGTCAGTCACATTACATCAAAGTAGCATAAAGGTATGCCAACATTCTCTCCACTGTGCATGTTGTAAATGCAAACAACTTCACCTTCCATACATCACTCTCTCAAAAGTATATAGTAAAGTGCACATAGGTATTATTATTGTATGATTTAATTTTGATTGTATGGATGAAATATTTAAGTTGCAAGCATCAAAACAGTCCTTTTGAATAATTCTCCCATATTTCCCCTCTCAGAACAGTATTTATTAGTGTCAGAGTCTCAAACAGGTACAGCTACCCCCCCCCAACCTTATGATAAAAAGTTCTATTTTAAAAATGTGCATTGCATTTTGTCAACATAGCAACCAGTGTTATTCTGAATAATGGGAACATGAAACTAGCCATAATTATTCCTGAGATGTCAAGAATAAATTTTACAGTTTGAAAACGGATGGAACAGATGAGGTTCATAAAGGTCAAAGGTCAAAGGGTACAATATTAGCTTATTGTTTAGTATGGAAGAAAGTAAATTTGCTTTGCAATCATTTATTTTTTAATTTCATTGCAAGGAACTGAAAAGAAACATTTTCACTATATATTTCTTTTACTTAATGCAACAGTTTTAAATTCAAGTTGACTTTATTCCTATATTCTAAGTCTTCTACTTTCCCCATAATTAAGGTCACTACTCACACAAATATGCCTCATGGCAAATTATGTAAGCAAGAGCAAAATAAGCATAATTAGCTTATTTTCATGCATAAAATCAATGTTAAGGTACCATTTTATTCAGAACATCATACATAATAATATCAAAATAAGAAAAATAATTGCATAAATTTTATTATATTTGTTTTAAGGTGGCGCTCTACAGTTTCATATTTTGCATAGGGTTGGAATTTTAAAGAAAAAAGAATTCCCCCAGGTTTCCTCACTAGTTATACTGGCTTTTCAAAAAGTCCTTGAATATCTTAGGTATTGTTAAAAACAACCTTTAATTCCTTTTATTTTGGTGTATGATTGATGGGTGTAATATGGGTTATAGAGTATACAGCTTGGCCTTACTCCAGATGTGCACCTTTCAAAAAAGTGCTAGCTCCACATGGTCATTTTCACTTCCTGAACTTCAGAGGTAAATTGTAAAAGAAAGTGCATATAACTTTTTGGACATTTTATATATTTGGTAATTCATTCTTTGCACTTTCAGAAACTGATATTGTCTAGTCTGGCAAAATTTATTTTCCCTATTTTAACAGCTGCTAAGGATAGTGTACTTTAGACAAATTCAGGCTGATTTTTGGAGCACAAGGGAGCAGTCATTATAGTCATCAGTGTGCTAAGATCATTTAAAATTTCCAAAAGTACAATATCCAAAGAAATGTCAGTCACATTACATCAAAGTAGCATAAAGGTATGCCAACATTCTCTCCACTGTGCATGTTGTAAATGCAAACAACTTCACCTTACATACGTCACTCTCTCAAAAGTACCTTGTAAAGAGCACATAGGTATTATTATTGTATGATTTAATTTTGATTGTATGCCTGAAATATTTAAGTTGTAAGCATCAAAAGAGTCCTTTTGAATAATTCTCGCGTATTTCCCCTCTCAGAACAGTATTTATTAGTGTCAGAGTCTCAAACAGGTACAACCACACACCCCTTATGATAAAATGTGAGCTATTTTAAAAATACACATTGCATTTTGTCAACATAGCAACCAGTGTTATTCTGAATGACAGGAGCATCAAACTAGCCATAACAATAAATTTTACAGTTTGAAAAGGGATGCAACAGGTGAAGTTCATAAAGGTCAAAGGTCAAAGGGTACAATATTAGCTTATTGTTTAATATGAAAGAAAGTAAATTTGCTTTGTCATCATTTATTTTTTAATTTGATTGCAAAGAAATGAAAAGAAACATTTTCACTATATATTTCTTTTACTTAATGCAACAGTTTGAAATTTAAGTTGACTTTATTCCTATATTCTAAGACTTCTAATTTCCCCATAATTAAGGTCACTACTCACATAAATTTGCCTTCTGGCAAATTATGGAAGCAAGAGCAAAATAAACATAATTAGCTTATTTTCATGCATAAAATCAATGCTAAGGTACCATTTTATTCAGAACATCATACATAATAATATCAAAATAAGAAAAATAATTGCATAAATTTTTTTATTTCTTTTTAGGTGGTGCTCTACAGTTTCACATTTTGCATAGGGTTGGAATTTTAAAGAAAAAGAATTCCCCCAGGTTTCCTCACTAGTTGTACTGGCTATTTAAAAAACACATTGTATATCTTAGGTATTATTCAAAGAACCTTTAATTCTCTTTATTTTGGTGTATGATTGATGGGTGTAATATGGGTTATAGAGTATACAGCTTGGCCTTCCTCCGGATGTGCACCTTTCAAAAAAGTGCTATCTCCACATGGTCATTTGCACTTCCTGAACTTCAGAGGTAAATTGTGAATGAAGTAGCCTATACCTTTTTTGACATTTTATATATTTGGTAATTCATTCTTTGCACTTTCAGAAACTGGTATTCTCTAGTCTGGCAAAACTTATTTTCCCTATTTTAACAGCTACTAAGAATAGTGTACTTTAGACAAATTCAGGCTGATTTTTGGAGCACAAGGGAGCAGTCATTATAGTTAACAGTGTCCTAAGATCATTTAAAATTTCCAAAAGTACAATATCCAAAGAAATGTCAGTCACATTACATCAAAGTAGCATAAAGGTATGCCAACATTCTCTCCACTGTGCATGTTGTAAATGCAAACAACTTCACCTTCCATACATCACTCTCTCAAAAGTATATAGTAAAGTGCACATAGGTATTATTATTGTATGATTTAATTTTGATTGTATGGCTGAAATATTTAAGTTGCAAGCATCAAAACAGTCCTTTTAAATAATTCTCCCATATTTCCCCTCTCAGAACAGTATTTATTAGTGTCAGAGTCTCAAACAGGTACAGCTACCCCCCCCAACCTTATGATAAAAAGTGAGCTATTATAAAAATGTGCATTGCATTTTGTCAACATAGCAACCAGTGTTATTCTGAATAACGGGAACATGAAACTAACCATAATTATTCCTGAGATGTCAAGAATAAATTTTACAGTTTGAAAAGGGATGGAACAGATGAGGTTCATAAAGGTCAAAGGTCAAAGCATACAATATTAGCTTATTGTTTACTATGGAAGAAAGTAAATTTGCTTTGCAATCATTTATTTTTTAATTTCATTGCAAGGAACTGAAAAGAAACATTTTCACTATATATTTCTTTTACTTAATGCAACAGTTTTAAATTCAAGTTGACTTTATTCCTATATTCTAAGTCTTCTACTTTCCCCATAATTAAGGTCACTACTCACACAAATATGCCTCATGGCAAATTATGTAAGCAAGAGCAAAATAAGCATAATTAGCTTATTTTCATGCATAAAATCAATGCTAAGGTACCATTTTATTCAGAACATCATACATAATAATATCAAAATAAGAAAAATAATTGCATGAATTTTATTATATTTGTTTTAAGGTGGCGCTCTACAGTTTCATATTTTGCATAGGGTTGGAATTTTAAAGAAAAAAGAATTCCCCCAGGTTTCCTCACTAGTTATACTGGCTTTTCAAAAAGTCCTTGAATATCTTAGGTATTGTTAAAAACAACCTTTAATCCCTTTTATTTTGGTGTATGATTGATGGGTGTAATATGGGTTATAGAGTATACAGCTTGGCCTTACTCCAGATGTGCACCTTTCAAAAAAGTGCTAGCTCCACATGGTCATTTTCACTTCCTGAACTTCAGAGGTAAATTGTAAAAGAAAGAGCTGATAACTTTTTTGACATTTTATATATTTGGTAATTCATTCATTGCACTTTCAGAAGCTGGTATTGTCTAGTCTGGCAAAATTTATTTTCCCTATTTTAATAGCTGCTAAGGATAGTGTACTTTAGACAAATTCAGGCTGATTTTTGGAGCACAAGGGAGCAGTCATTTTAGTCAGCAGTGTGCTAAGATCATTTAAAATTTCCAAAAGTACAATATCCAAAGAAATGTCAGTCACATTACATCAAAGTAGCATAAAGGTATGCCAACATTCTCTCCACTGTGCATGTTGTAAATGCAAACAACTTCACCTTACATACGTCACTCTCTCAAAAGTACCTAGTAAAGAGCACATAGGTATTATTATTGTATGATTTAATTTTGATTGTATGGCTGAAATATTTAAGTTGTAAGCATCAAAACAGTCCTTTTGAATAATTCTCCCGTATTTCCCCTCTCAGAACAGTATTTATTACTGTCAGAGTCTCAAACAGGTACAACCATACACCCCTTTTGATAAAAAGTGAGCTATTTTAAAAATGCGCATTGCATTTTGTCAACATAGCAACCAATGTTATTCTGAATGACAGGAGCATGAAACTAGCCATAACAATAAATTTTACAGTTTGAAAAGGGATGCAACAGGTTAAGTTCATAAAGGTCAAAGGTCAAAGCGTACAATATTAGCTTATTGTTTAATATGAAAGAAAGTAAATTTGCTTTGTCATCATTTATTTTTTAATTTGATTGCAAAGAAATGAAAAGAAACATTTTCACTATATATTTCTTTTACTTAATGCAACAGTTTTAAATTTAAGTTGACTTTATTCCTATATTCTAAGACTTCTAATTTCCCCATAATTAAGGTCACTACTCACACAAATATGCCTCATGGCAAATTATGTAAGCAAGAGCAAAATAAGCATAATTAGCTTATTTTCATGCATAAAATCAATGTTAAGGTACCATTTTATTCAGAAAATCATACATAATAATATCAAAATAAGAAAAATAATTGCATAAATTTTTATATTTGTTTTAAGGTGGTGCTCTTCAGTTTGATATTTTGCATAGGGTTGGAATTTCAAAGAAAAAGATTTCCCCCAGGTTTCCTCACTAGTTATAGTGGCTATTTAAAAAGACCTTGAATATCTTAGTTATTGTTAAAAATCCTTTAATTCCCTTTATTTTGGTGTATGATTGATGGGTGTAATATGGGTTATAGAGTATACAGCTTGGCCTTACTCCAGATGTGCACCTTTCAAAAAAGTGCTAGCTCCACATGGTCATTTTCACTTCCTGAACTTCAGAGGTAAATTGTGAAAGAAAGAGCCTATAACTTTTTTACATTTTATATATTTGGTAATTCATTCATTGCACTTTCAGAAACTGGTATTGTCTAGTCTGGCAAAATTTATTTTCCCTATTTTAACAGCTACTAAGGATAGTGTGCTTTAGACAAATTCAGGCTGATTTTTGGAGCACAAGTGAGCAGTCATTATAGTTAACAGTGTGCTAAGATCATTTAAAATTTCCAAAAGTACAGTATCCAAAGAAATGTCAGTCACATTACATCAAAGTAGCATAAAGGTATGCCAACATTCTCTCCACTGTGCATGTTGTAAATGCAAACAACTTCACCTTACATACGTCACTCTCTCAAAAGTACATAGTAAAGAGCACATAGGTATTATTATTGCTTGATTTAATTTTGATTGTATGGCTGAAATATTTAAGTTGCAAGCATGAAAACAGTCCTTTTGAATAATTCTCCCGTATTTCCCCTCTCAGAACAGTATTTATTAGTGTCAGAGTCTCAAACAGGTACAACCACACACCACTTATGATAAAAAGTGAGCTATTTTAAAAATGCTCATTGCATTTTGTCAACATAGCAACCAGTGTTATTCTGAATGACAGGAGGATGAAACTAGCCATAACAATAAATTTTCCAGTTTGAAAAGGGATGGAACAGGTGAGGTTCATAAAGGTCAGTAGTCAAAGGGTACAATATTAGCTTATTGTTTAATATGGAAGAAAGTAAATTTGCTTTGCAATCATTTATTTTTTAATTTCATTGCAAGGAACTGAAAAGAAACATTTTCACTATATATTTCTTTTACTTAATGCAACAGTTTTAAATTCAAGTTGACTTTATTCCTATATTCTAAGTCTTCTACTTTCCCTATTATTAAGGTCACTACTCACACAAATATGCCTCATGGCAAATTATGTAAGCAAGAGCAAAATAAGCATAATTAGCTTATTTTCATGCATAAAATCAATGCTAAGGTACCATTTTATTCAGAACCTCATACATAATAATATCAAAATAAGAAAAATAATTGCATAAATTTTATTATATTTGTTTTAAGGTGGCGCTCTACAGTTTCATATTTTGCATAGGGATGGAATTTTAAAGAAAAAAGAATTCCCCCAGGTTTCCTCACTAGTTATACTGGCTTTTCAAAAAGACCTTGAATATCTTAGGTATTGTTAAAAACAACCTTTAATTCCTTTTATTTTGGTGTATGATTGATGGGTGTAATATGGGTTATAGAGTATACAGCTTGGCCTTACTCCAGATGTGCACCTTTCAAAAAAGTGCTAGCTCCACATGGTCATTTTCACTTCCTGAACTTCAGAGGTAAATTGTAAAAGAAAGAGCTGATAACTTTTTTGACATTTTATATATTTGGTAATTCATTCATTGCACTTTCAGAAGCTGGTATTGTCTAGTCTGGCAAAATTTATTTTCCCTATTTTAATAGCTGCTAAGGATAGTGTACTTTAGACAAATTCAGGCTGATTTTTGGAGCACAAGGGAGCAGTCATTTTAGTCAGCAGTGTGCTAAGATCATTTAAAATTTCCAAAAGTACAATATCCAAAGAAATGTCAGTCACATTACATCAAAGTAGCATAAAGGTATGCCAACATTCTCTCCACTGTGCATGTTGTAAATGCAAACAACTTCACCTTACATACATCACTCTCTCAAAAGTACATAATAACTGGTAGCGTAAAGAGCACATAGGTATTATTATTGTATGATTTAATTTTGATTGTATGGCTGAAATATTTAGGTTGCAAGCATCAAAACAGTCCTTTTGAATAATTCTCCCATATTTTCCCTCTCAGAACAGTATTTATTAGTGTCAGAGTCTCGAACAGGTACAACCACACCCCTCTGATGATAAAAAGTGAGCTATTTTAAAAATGCGCATTGCATTTTGTCAACATAGCAATCAGTGTTATTCTGAATGACAGGAGCATGAAAATAGCCATAACAATAACTTTTACAGTTTGAAAAGGGATGCAACAGGTGAGGTTCATAAAGGTCAAAGGTCAAAGGGTACAATAATAGCTTATTGTTTAATATGGAAGAAAGTAAATTTGCTTTGTCATCATTTATTTTTTAGTTTCATTGCAAAGAAATGAAAAGAAACATTTTCACTATATATTTCTTTTACTTAATGCAACAGTTTTAAATTTAAGTTGACTTTATTCCTATATTCTAAGACATCTAATTTCCCCATAATTAAGGTCACTACTCACATAAATATGCCTTCTGGCAAATTATGGAAGCAAGAGCAAAATAAACATAATTAGCTTATTTTCATGCATAAAATCAATGCTAAGGTACCATTTTATTCAGAACATCATACATAATAATATCAAAATAAGAAAAATAATTGCATAAATTTTTATATTTGTTTTAAGGTGGCGCTCTACAGTTTCATATTTTGCATAGGGTTGTAATTTTAAAGAGAAAGACTTCCCCCAGGTTTCCTCACTAGTTGTACTGGCTATTTAAAAAAGACCTTGCATATCTTAGGTATTGTTCAAAGAACGTTTAATTCCCTTTATTTTGGTGTATGATTGATGGGTGTAATATGGGTTATAGAGTATGCAGCTTGGCCTTACTCCAGATGTGCACCTTTCAAAAAAGTGCTAGCTCCACATGGTCATTTTCACTTCCTGAACTTCAGAGGTAAATTGTAAAAGAAAGAGCGGATAACTTTTTGGACATTTTATATATTTGGTAATTCATTCATTGCACTTTCAGAAGCTGATATTGTCTAGTCTGGCAAAATTTATTTTCCCTATTTTAATAGTTGCTAAGGATAGTGTACTTTAGACAAATTCAGGCTGATTTTTGGAGCACAAGGGAGCAGTCATTTTAGTCAGCAGTGTGCTAAGATCATTTAAAATTTCCAAAAGTACAATATCCAAAGAAATGTCAGTCACATTACATCAAAGTAGCATAAAGGTATGCCAACATTCTCTCCACTGTACATGTTGTAAATGCAAACAACTTCACCTTCCATACATCACTCTCTCAAAAGTATATAGTAAAGTGCACATAGGTATTATTATTGTATGATTTAATTTTGATTGTATGGCTGAAATATTTAAGTTGCAAGCATCAAAACAGTCCTTTTGAATAATTCTCCCATATTTCCCCTCTCAGAACAGTATTTATTAGTGTCAGAGTCTCAAACAGGTACAGCTACCCCCCCCTCAACCTGATGATAAAAAGTTCTATTTTAAAAATGTGCATTGCATTTTGTCAACATAGCAACCAGTGTTTTTCTGAATAACGGGAACATGAAACTAGCCATAATTATTCCTGAGATGTCAAGAATAAATTTTACAGTTTGAAAACGGATGGAACAGATGAGGTTCATAAAGGTCAAAGGTCAAAGGGTACAATATTAGCTTATTGTTTAATATGGAAGAAAGTAAATTTGCTTTGCAATCATTTATTTTTTAATTTCATTGCAAGGAACTGAAAAGAAACATTTTCACTATATATTTCTTTTACTTAATGCAACAGTTTTAAATTCAAGTTGACTTTATTCCTATATTCTAAGTCTTCTACTTTCCCCATAATTAAGGTCACTACTCACACAAATATGCCTCATGGCAAATTATGTAAGCAAGAGCAAAATAAGCATAATTAGCTTATTTTCATGCATAAAATCAATGTTAAGGTACCATTTTATTCAGAACATCATACATAATAATATCAAAATAAGAAAAATAATTGCATAAATTTTATTATATTTGTTTTAAGGTGGCACTCTACAGTTTCATATTTTGCATAGGGTTGGAATTTTAAAGAAAAAAGAATTCCCCCAGGTTTCCTCACTAGTTATACTGGCTTTTCAAAAAGTCCTTGAATATCTTAGGTATTGTTAAAAACAACCTTTAATCCCTTTTATTTTGGTGTATGATTGATGGGTGTAATATGGGTTATAGAGTATACAGCTTGGCCTTACTCCAGATGTGCACCTTTCAAAAAAGTGCTAGCTCCACATGGTCATTTTCACTTCCTGAACTTCAGAGGTAAATTGTAAAAGAAAGAGCTGATAACTTTTTTGACATTTTATATATTTGGTAATTCATTCATTGCACTTTCAGAAGCTGATATTGTCTAGTCTGGCAAAATTTATTTTCCCTATTTTAATAGTTGCTAAGGATAGTGTACTTTAGACAAATTCAGGCTGATTTTTGGAGCACAAGGGAGCAGTCATTTTAGTCAGCAGTGTGCTAAGATCATTTAAAATTTCCAAAAGTACAAAATCCAAAGAAATGTCAGTCACATTACATCAAAGTAGCATAAAGGTATGCCAACATTCTCTCCACTGTGCATGTTGTAAATGCAAACAACTTCACCTTCCATACATCACTCTCTCAAAAGTATATAGTAAAGTGCACATAGGTATTATTATTGTATGATTTAATTTTGATTGTATGGATGAAATATTTAAGTTGCAAGCATCAAAACAGTCCTTTTGAATAATTCTCCCATATTTCCCCTCTCAGAACAGTATTTATTAGTGTCAGAGTCTCAAACAGGTACAGCTACCCCCCCCCAACCTTATGATAAAAAGTTCTATTTTAAAAATGTGCATTGCATTTTGTCAACATAGCAACCAGTGTTATTCTGAATAATGGGAACATGAAACTAGCCATAATTATTCCTGAGATGTCAAGAATAAATTTTACAGTTTGAAAAGGGATGGAACAGATGAGGTTCATAAAGGTCAAAGGTCAAAGGGTACAATATTAGCTTATTGTTTAATATGGAAGAAAGTAAATTTGCTTTGCAATCATTTATTTTTTAATTTCATTGCAAGGAACTGAAAAGAAACATTTTCACTATATATTTCTTTTACTTAATGCAACAGTTTTAAATTCAAGTTGACTTTATTCCTATATTCTAAGTCTTCTACTTTCCCCATAATTAAGGTCACTACTCACACAAATATGCCTCATGGCAAATTATGTAAGCAAGAGCAAAATAAGCATAATTAGCTTATTTTCATGCATAAAATCAATGTTAAGGTACCATTTTATTCAGAACATCATACATAATAATATCAAAATAAGAAAAATAATTGCATAAATTTTATTATATTTGTTTTAAGGTGGCGCTCTACAGTTTCATATTTTGCATAGGGTTGGAATTTTAAAGAAAAAAGAATTCCCCCAGGTTTCCTCACTAGTTATACTGGCTTTTCAAAAAGTCCTTGAATATCTTAGGTATTGTTAAAAACAACCTTTAATTCCTTTTATTTTGGTGTATGATTGATGGGTGTAATATGGGTTATAGAGTATACAGCTTGGCCTTACTCCAGATGTGCACCTTTCAAAAAAGTGCTAGCTCCACATGGTCATTTTCACTTCCTGAACTTCAGAGGTAAATTGTAAAAGAAAGAGCGGATAACTTTTTGGACATTTTATATATTTGGTAATTCATTCATTGCACTTTCAGAAACTGATATTGTCTAGTCTGGCAAAATTTATTTTCCCTATTTTAACAGCTGCTAAGGATAGTGTACTTTAGACAAATTCAGGCTGATTTTTGGAGCACAAGGGAGCAGTCATTATAGTCATCAGTGTGCTAAGATCATTTAAAATTTCCAAAAGTACAATATCCAAAGAAATGTCAGTCACATTACATCAAAGTAGCATAAAGGTATGCCAACATTCTCTCCACTGTGCATGTTGTAAATGCAAACAACTTCACCTTACATACGTCACTCTCTCAAAAGTACCTTGTAAAGAGCACATAGGTATTATTATTGTATGATTTAATTTTGATTGTATGCCTGAAATATTTAAGTTGTAAGCATCAAAAGAGTCCTTTTGAATAATTCTCGCGTATTTCCCCTCTCAGAACAGTATTTATTAGTGTCAGAGTCTCAAACAGGTACAACCACACACCCCTTATGATAAAATGTGAGCTATTTTAAAAATACACATTGCATTTTGTCAACATAGCAACCAGTGTTATTCTGAATGACAGGAGCATCAAACTAGCCATAACAATAAATTTTACAGTTTGAAAAGGGATGCAACAGGTGAAGTTCATAAAGGTCAAAGGTCAAAGGGTACAATATTAGCTTATTGTTTAATATGAAAGAAAGTAAATTTGCTTTGTCATCATTTATTTTTTAATTTGATTGCAAAGAAATGAAAAGAAACATTTTCACTATATATTTCTTTTACTTAATGCAACAGTTTGAAATTTAAGTTGACTTTATTCCTATATTCTAAGACTTCTAATTTCCCCATAATTAAGGTCACTACTCACATAAATATGCCTTCTGGCAAATTATGGAAGCAAGAGCAAAATAAACATAATTAGCTTATTTTCATGCATAAAATCAATGCTAAGGTACCATTTTATTCAGAACATCATACATAATAATATCAAAATAAGAAAAATAATTGCATAAATTTTTTTATTTCTTTTTAGGTGGTGCTCTACAGTTTCACATTTTGCATAGGGTTGGAATTTTAAAGAAAAAGAATTCCCCCAGGTTTCCTCACTAGTTGTACTGGCTATTTAAAAAACACATTGTATATCTTAGGTATTATTCAAAGAACCTTTAATTCTCTTTATTTTGGTGTATGATTGATGGGTGTAATATGGGTTATAGAGTATACAGCTTGGCCTTCCTCCGGATGTGCACCTTTCAAAAAAGTGCTATCTCCACATGGTCATTTGCACTTCCTGAACTTCAGAGGTAAATTGTGAATGAAGTAGCCTATACCTTTTTTGACATTTTATATATTTGGTAATTCATTCTTTGCACTTTCAGAAACTGGTATTCTCTAGTCTGGCAAAACTTATTTTCCCTATTTTAACAGCTACTAAGAATAGTGTACTTTAGACAAATTCAGGCTGATTTTTGGAGCACAAGGGAGCAGTCATTATAGTTAACAGTGTCCTAAGATCATTTAAAATTTCCAAAAGTACAATATCCAAAGAAATGTCAGTCACATTACATCAAAGTAGCATAAAGGTATGCCAACATTCTCTCCACTGTGCATGTTGTAAATGCAAACAACTTCACCTTCCATACATCACTCTCTCAAAAGTATATAGTAAAGTGCACATAGGTATTATTATTGTATGATTTAATTTTGATTGTATGGCTGAAATATTTAAGTTGCAAGCATCAAAACAGTCCTTTTGAATAATTCTCCCATATTTCCCCTCTCAGAACAGTATTTATTAGTGTCAGAGTCTCAAACAGGTACAGCTACCCCCCCCAACCTTATGATAAAAAGTGAGCTATTATAAAAATGTGCATTGCATTTTGTCAACATAGCAACCAGTGTTATTCTGAATAACGGGAACATGAAACTAACCATAATTATTCCTGAGATGTCAAGAATAAATTTTACAGTTTGAAAAGGGATGGAACAGATGAGGTTCATAAAGGTCAAAGGTCAAAGCATACAATATTAGCTTATTGTTTACTATGGAAGAAAGTAAATTTGCTTTGCAATCATTTATTTTTTAATTTCATTGCAAGGAACTGAAAAGAAACATTTTCACTATATATTTCTTTTACTTAATGCAACAGTTTTAAATTCAAGTTGACTTTATTCCTATATTCTAAGTCTTCTACTTTCCCCATAATTAAGGTCACTACTCACACAAATATGCCTCATGGCAAATTATGTAAGCAAGAGCAAAATAAGCATAATTAGCTTATTTTCATGCATAAAATCAATGCTAAGGTACCATTTTATTCAGAACATCATACATAATAATATCAAAATAAGAAAAATAATTGCATGAATTTTATTATATTTGTTTTAAGGTGGCGCTCTACAGTTTCATATTTTGCATAGGGTTGGAATTTTAAAGAAAAAAGAATTCCCCCAGGTTTCCTCACTAGTTATACTGGCTTTTCAAAAAGTCCTTGAATATCTTAGGTATTGTTAAAAACAACCTTTAATCCCTTTTATTTTGGTGTATGATTGATGGGTGTAATATGGGTTATAGAGTATACAGCTTGGCCTTACTCCAGATGTGCACCTTTCAAAAAAGTGCTAGCTCCACATGGTCATTTTCACTTCCTGAACGTCAGAAGTAAATTGTAAAAGAAAGAGCTGATAACTTTTTTGACATTTTATATATTTGGTAATTCATTCATTGCACTTTCAGAAGCTGATATTGTCTAGTCTGGCAAAATTTATTTTCCCTATTTTAATAGTTGCTAAGGATAGTGTACTTTAGACAAATTCAGGCTGATTCTTGGAGCACAAGGGAGCAGTCATTTTAGTCAGCAGTGTGCTAAGATCATTTAAAATTTCCAAAAGTACAATATCCAAAGAAATGTCAGTCACATTACATCAAAGTAGCATAAAGGTATGCCAACATTCTCTCCACTGTGCATGTTGTAAATGCAAACAACTTCACCTTCCATACATCACTCTCTCAAAAGTATATAATAA
>JAECUM010019185.1:0-41301 GCA_016617855.1 Megalonaias nervosa | reverse complement strand
CTAGGTATTAACATTATTTGATCACGATTATAATTCCAAACTGTCATTGACTGAATACACTATAATTCTAAATTAATGATTTAGTCCAAGAATTATGAATGAACACTTTCTAATATGTATGTATGTATATATGTATGTATGTATGTATGTATGTATGTATGTATGTATGTATGTATATATGTATGTATCCATACATATATGATATATGTATGTTTGTATGTTTGTGTGTATGCATCCATACATGTATGTATGTATGTATGTATGTATGTATGTATGTATGTATTAGTGCTTTGCGGTACCTCAGCACAATAATGGCTCAGTTGTGCCAATTATAATTAATCCCTCTAGGATGAATTCATGCGAGAAGGCTAATGGCTATATTTAACAATAGTAATATAGTAACTGAGCTAAGTGGAAAAGCTTACTGTTAATGCCTATGTGAAAAATAGCAACGTTGACAAAGGCACATATATGTGAAGAGAACTTGAATATACCATTTATTTAAATCTTTCCTCTTCACATGAAGATAACAGACAGGAAATTGAGTATACAGCTTATCAAGATATTGTATCTTCATGATATCCGATAATTCTTCATCACAACTATATCTGTGAAATGAATGTCAGACCTTATTTATAGCAGTGTTTATCATCCAAACATCACCACTATCTGTGTAATGAATGTCACACCTTATTTATAGCATTGTCACACCTTATGTATAGCAGTGTTTTTCATCCAAACATCACAACTATCTGTGTAATAAATGTCACACCTTATTTATAGCAGTATTTTTCATCCAAACATGTTTAAGCAGTAAGAGAGATAAAGCGGCAAAGACTTAGAGTTATGGAGAACCGTATACAGAAAAGCATAACTGACTCAGTCGACACCCAGTTTACTGGGAAAAAATGTCTGAGACACAAACTACACCCAGTATACTGCGAAAAGTTTGAGACGCAATCGACACCTAGTATACTGGGAAGAGTTTGAGTCGCAATCGACACCCATCAGACTGGACTACTTTATCTATGATTTTCATAAATGTACTGCTAATTAGCAAAATTTCACAAAAATGTGTTTCAGAGTTATTAAAGTTAAATATTGTAGATATTTTTTACAATTCCGAAACAAAGAATTGTTAATCCAGGCAATTCAGTCAAGGCCGATGTTATTTATTCAGCGGCAACCACAAGCGTCCACTACCATCTCAGTCCACACCTCTTTCACCACCGTAGAGTTAGAATAATACAGTACATTTATTGCGGACAGTTTGGTTGGAACACAGCACGGCTCTGGGATCTTTGGGTTACTATTGTGCATAAAACTCTTAATTGTTGCGTGTTTTGTAGAATTCATATTCACTAGCGGTATCCTACATTCGCCAGCACAATAAAATGCGTTGTATCTTAGAGGGGCGATAAGCCAGCTCTGAAATGGATATAAATATACAGGTATGAACAGATGTTGTTATTTGTGCACATTCGGAAATTTACAATGGTTGAATTCATTTGAGAATAGGGATTCATTGTCTAAAGCAGAGGTCTCAAACTCAAACCACCCTGAGGGCCGCATGAGGGCATTTTCGATGACCCAAGGGCTGCACTACCTTTGTTATCTCTTCAGACACCTTGTGACGCCAATAATTTTGCTGGCTACAGGATAAGGTTTGGCGGGCTGCATGCGCCCCGTGTGCCGCGTGTTTGAGACCCCTGGTCTGAAGCTAATGTAGTTGTCTATGTATAACATGTAACCAAATGAAAACAGTGAGATATGCAATCGCATGGTGATCTAGCATGTCATGTATCTACGTGCAATTCGCATCAAAATGACATATATCCTATAAAGCTCTGTGAATTTGTGTATGTGCATGTGTTGTGCAAATACATAGTACTCTTATAAACATATGTCGCTATTTGGACACATCTTGTAAAGGACGGAACGCTTTACTGTGACGTCATCATAGTGCTACAGTAAATACGCAGACTGCTCTGTGGCTCATTGCTTGGCTCTTTTTTTTATTCATTTTGGCCGTTGACATTGACCGTCAAGGTGGCAGGGAACAGTTTTGTAAATTAACCCCTCGCCCATTTCTTAACCTAAAGCTACAGTGTGACTTTTTCAGTTATTTTTGCGTGATAATTAAATACATGGATGTATTTGTGAATTTGGTCTTTCCGGCTTTTGTTGTTCTTCAGATTGACGTGAGGCATGTACACCTCATGTAGTCACTGCACAGTATGTTGCCAGTGAAATACTAATAGTCGGTTAGGAAGCAGAGCTAGCCGTTTATAGCAGTAGACATGTTAGTTCAAAGCAAGTAGAATATCGAAAAAAACTGCCTGGAAGACATTTTCAATTTCATCAAAATATTAAGTGCACACTGATTTTCATAATTATCACCAATAGAAACGGTTTGTGTTTGCACTGTGAGCATCACGTATTCTCAAAAATGGCCTTCGGACATGAAAAATCCATGTATACATTTAGGGGGTGGGGTGCATCAGATTTTATTTTATGAATTTCCACTTACTTATCATGTCAAGTGAATGCTATTCGTATGCTTTGCTTTATTAGACCTATCTAAAATTATGGAACTTTTTTTACCTCACTCATATATTTTATTTTTTATGAATTTTTATATTAGGCAGGTGCATGCAACATTAAATTTTTAAATAAAAAGTGTCCCTTGTATTCTCCAGGAGTCCTTCCGGCCTTCCAGTCTTATAATTTTTTGTTGCAAATACGATGTTCGAAATGACGGAACCATGGCCAGATATGATTTGTTTTACTAGCTTCCCTACCTTGCTTACATATGACAGTTTTATTCCTAAGATTTTCCAATATTGTCTTTAACAGATTAACAATATTTACACCATAAAGCTTTTTGAGAAGAGTAAGGCCCTAATACACCAAACTGTCTTACCTACCTGCACGTTAAAATGTAGATAACCTTTCAGGATTAAAGTAATTATAGTGGTATTGTGCATGTAAACCAAATATTTACACCGATTGCTATTAAAATTATTGCTTATAATTCAAGGGTAATGATCGCTATATTATACCCCTTTAACAACTCTTTACTGTAACGAAAGGCTATATCAAAAGCAATGTTAAAGTGTCTGGGTATAATTGAAGAGATGAACTTATGTCATGTTTGATAAAGTCTATGGGTTTAGCTGATAAGATGAACTCATGTCAGGCTTGATAAAGTCTATGGGTTTAATTGATAAGATGAACTCATGTCAGGCTTGATAAAGTCTATGGGTTTAATTGATAAGATGAACTCATGTCATGCTTGATAAAGTCTATGGGTTTAATTGATAAGATGAACTCATGTCAGGCTTGATAAAGTCTATGGGTTTAATTGATATGGAAAAGAATACAATGCACTCATTCATTGCGAAGTTGGCATCACATTTATAGACCGCTTATGGTTCATTGTTGGCAAGTACCTAGATATCACAGTCAAGAGGGAACAGAGCGAACGAGAAGATTATTATAATCACTCAAAAAATCTGTCCGTCTGGCCATCTACGGTTCTTGTAATCAGCATATCTCATCAATCCATACACATTACTGGATACCAGTTATCAGGTAAATTCCTAATTATTTGCAGTTATGCTTCTTAAGGTTTTCTTTTTTCAGGCACAGTTCAGCATGTGCATTTAAAGGTTTATTTATCGTTTGTATTTCTTCAGATCCAAAATTGAGGGAGTTATTGGACCTTTTCAAGCACTTCAAGCCTCAACTACAGCACACTTTTAAAAACCAAGATTAGTCTGGGACCATGTAACATAGTATGATGTAGTATGGTGTGTACATTGTACTATTGGTCTGAGTTTTGTCTTGTCATTTCGTTCGATCTATCTTCTTTAAATTTGACCTTGAAGCAGGTGGATTTAAAACAAATCTACATCAGCATTTGGAGGAGTGTGTGTGTGTGTGTGTGTGTGTGTGTGTGTGTGTGTGTGTGTGTGTGATTTAGATTTTTAACGTAGCTTTAAAAAATTTCAGCCAAATAGCTACGATGCCTGCAGTGTTGCAGTTTATAGTAATGTCTAGCAGTGGGACATCATGCCGCAGACATGTAGTATGATGTCCCACCCAGTCACATTATCCTGACACCAGATCGACCAGTCCTAACAATAACCTCTTAATGCCGAGCGCCAAGCGAGGCAGTTGTTAGTACCATTTTGATAAGTCTTTGGTATGACTCGGCCGGTGATCGAAGCTACTACCTCCCGCATCTGAGGCGGACGCTCTAACCACTAGGCCACCGAAATTTGGAGGAGTCATTTTTCCAAAAACAGGTTTCTCCGTTTAATATGCAATGAAGAAAATTCCTAAATGTTTGTATGATCTAATTCATTGGAATAAATAAATACATTTATGATAAATAAATAAAAGAACACATGTATGATGCATGTAGAAAAGTTCATGGTAAGTAAATTAATTAATTAATTAGTAAAAATGTAAACATTTACATTCCATCCAAAGGCTGTGAAATTGACATACATCTCGTATCTTTGGCATATCTGGCTCTCTTCCTTCTGGGCCTCTGATTGTCTACCTGCAACAGTACAATATCCGGACACAGGTAATTCCTCGTGAAATAATAATTATGAAAAGAAAAAAAAAAAAAAAAAATAAAGAAACAGAAGATAAATCCCCAAAAGAAAACAAATGACAGTTCAGATTTCATAAGCATGACTGAATAAATCTTCTGAGAAGACACGAATCTATAAATTCCTTAATCAGTTTTTACCGATTTTCTATCCATGATCGCAGGTGGCTGAGGAATAGCAACATAGCTTTCTATCCGTTGGTTTACAAGTACATTGCAATATATTGTTAGCTTGGTATTTATTGTTTTTCATGGGTTTAGTTGAATAAGAAAATGTTTGTATGGTGCTATTATGGGCTGGCTCTTATTGTCTAGGAAAAGTAGTATGCTTTAGTTTTGACCGGAAAACGTATATTGCCATGGTTTCCACAGGAAAAGATGTACAGCCATAGTTTTCACAGGGAAGCACTTGAGGGAAACGTGTATTGTCATAGTTTCCGCAGCTAAAAGTGCATTTAATATTTTTCTCAGGGAAACGTATATTGTAATAACTCCAATTAATGTTGAGAAAGTCGACGAGAGTTGCGGTTAAAGCATCAAATATGACTAACCGTGTATGGCCAGGAAACAGACTTACGTTTTAAAGACCGTAAAGTTAATGTTTCACTTCGTTTTGAAAGACAAAGTAATCCGTCGTTGGTGCCCACTGTAAAATTCATCCCTAGTGAGATCGCTCCGTTTACATCTGTAGAACCAATGTAGCGACATATACACAGTTACAATGGTTTTAGGCTCAAGTCTGTTGTTGTGCCAAATTAATCCATGCAGACTTCGTCCAAAGAAATTTCGTTCATTTTTTCTGGCAATGATTGTTAGCCAATCAAAGACCGTCATTTTTTAAATACGAGTTTTATTATACCTCCACAAATAAACTGGGTCTATAGCTCATAGGATAGTTGTATAGCCCATACAGTGATTCGCAGTCTGTGACCAACTATCAAATTTGATTTGAATTATGGTACTTGATAACTCCTATCTGATTTAATTCAAAGCTTAATGTCAGTTTATCATCATTGGAATTTCTATATAGGCGTCAAATGTTTTAGTTTCTTAAATAATTATTAAGGAAAGTGGATATTTAAATAGGTAGTATTTGCATTTTATTTCTGGAAGTAAAGGAAATCAAAAGTTAAAATAGTTTGTAATTTATCAGAGGAACATATTCCGTCAAACATTTACATCTCTGTACCCATGCAGAACTAAAATAATTGAAATATCTGAGAAAATGGATGAATATATATATATATATACATACTTAAATGACAGTGAGCATGTTTTCGTCGTCGATAGGCCTGGTTTGTCAAACCAGATAAAGTTGCACTATTTGTTAGGCACAATTAGGCAAGAAAAACGCTTTTCTTTAATCTTCATTTACTGCAAATATTTGTTTCTAATTTACAAAAGCAAACATTGTTTAGCATACATGTATTCGATCGAGTTACAATAGAGCTTTAGAGGCACTTGCTATGAAAAAAAAGTATTACACAGCACTTTATTAAAATCTAGCTTGACGTAAACTGGACAAAAACTTCGAAAACGCTTTCCTAAAATTACAAATAACTCACCATAACTGAGTGATAAAACGAATGAAAAAGAGTTTTCCCATCTGGGTCTTTTTTAGTGGGTGAGTCTGTTGCTATTTGGCGTAGACAACCTATTCATTTCCTCTAGACCGTAATGTTAATGCAAGACCAATTTGATATTCTTTCATGAAAAGATCGTTACGGTCCATGAACGATCAATTCATAAAGAAAGTGTAAAACATTGAAAATGATACACTGCGAGATTCTTTCCAAGAAAATGTTCTTGCTGCTTCCTAACATACAACTCAAAACCGGTCAGCCCCTCCCCCACTCCGTCTGAAGCCGCATTTTACCTTCACTTAAAGCGATATAACTACAACGGATTTAGGTTCTAGGACACCGTTACTTCCAATTTATTCCCACAAGGCTCCTTTCTAAAATTACCTCCAAAGTTCAGGTAAATATTTGCAGCCAATCAGAGACCTTTATTATTTGAAATACGGTATTTAATATACCATCATAATCTGTCAGGTTCCTAAAGTAATATATAACAATTTGATGGATAACATTTTCTTCAAAATAATAGAAGTTTCCCCTCTGAAGGTTCTTGATATATGCAAAATGAAGTATATTGCCTGCCGTGTCCTGCCTTGTATAAACTAAATCATTTTCTGGGTATAATTGCAACGATGATCACAGATGGAGGGAGTCAGGGGTCTTTACAAGGACTAATTGTCTATAGTTAGCACTGACGATCGATGTATGTTTGCTAAATAATTACTTGAAATTAAATGTGGATACATACAATCGGTAGCAGTTGTCATTCTTACGCTAGAGAAGTATGTCTGGTAAATGTTTATATGAAATGTGTGTGTACACAAATGGGCATATAAAACGCACGTAAATGCTGGAACCCATTTCTCCTTGTTCACAGACTTCAATTTTCACCAGCTTTGAGACATCAAGCACTTTCTGTCGGTATAATCAAATCGTAAGTTAAATTTTATACTAACTGTCAAGCATATGTGTCATTGATTAGTAGCGTCAATATAATGATGGCGACGGTTCCATTCGATCCATTCGATGACAATTAGGGACAAATACGAAATAAATAAATACAATAAAGATAAGTGCAATTGCCGGGTTAGGAACGACATGTGCCAAATTATTGATCCGGTTTGCCATAGTATGGAAAATGCAATAATTATTTACATTTATTATAAAAACTGTATATTTTGATGTACCCTTTAGTATTTACTAGTCATATGATTCTACTTTTAAAAGTCAATAATGCCTAGGCATACATTTATGATATCGAATTTAGGGCAGACCGAACTTTGGAGACATGTGCTATTGTTGGAGTAGCTGAGATAATGCACTACACAGAATGTTAATAAACTGTTACAGGATAAATCGTTTTAAAGCTAGAGTGACTCCGATTGGCAAAAATGTACAAAACTAAGCTGATATAGTCCTTTACTGAAGTAATATTGTGATAAACACGCTTCTCATATGACGTCATTGATTACCAAAAGAGAGAACAATGTTTGAACCATTTGTCCATCTTCACATACTTCTATTTTTTCTACACCTATTAATATTACGTATAATTTACTACTGCACCTTCTTCGTCAGAAAAATTTTAATATTTTTTTCCGGAAACTATTTTCAGCCAATCAGCGACTTACGTAGGTTTTTAAAAACAGTATTTAATATACAACCACACATTGTCTGCTTCCGTAGGTCATTAACCAATTAGTGGGCTTTTACCAGATACTAATAAAATACACAATATTTACCTCAGCGAGAAAAGGACTTCAGCACATAATTTAAATTTCGGAAAAGCCCCAATGATCTATTGTCTGTCCGTCTGGAAGTTTTCATAACCTTTTTCGTTTTTATACAGCTCTATTTATGCAAACAGAAAACTGGAATAAATTTAATTAAAAAAGTAAAAAATATATTTGATTTTGTTATTATACATTTTAGATCTATACAAAGGAGATGAAAAACAGCATTCAAATGTCTTTCTCAAGCGAAGTAAGAGTTTACGAGATGAGATACATGGAAAAATCAAGTTGATACGCGTTTGGAGTGATGTAAATGTTTAGTCTGAGTTTGAGCTGGAGAATTCGATGTAACCAGTCACTAAAAACATCATGATAGAAAGATCTCTATTGCTTAGTTATGAGTGGAAATCAAGTCCACCACCCTATATGACAGACCTTTAGATTCCTTCAAGCATTTATGTATGAACTTTAAATAGCGGCCATGTCAGTATGGTCGAAATCTTTGAAACAAATAAAGCCGTTCAGACAAGAAAACGATCTGTGATAAAATCTGCTACTTTAGAATCTTTGGTGCGCAAAATCCTTTTTTTTTTAAAAAAAAAAAAGAAGACAACAAACAGTTCTTGCAGCAGAAGTGACAAAACTTGGCTTCATTCAAAAGTATTCATGAAGGTGTCGGATTAGAGGAATTTTTGCCGCTTGTTACAACTATATGGCCACAAACTTAAGTAAGAGAAAAGATGCAAAGCCAACACGTTTATTAAACTTAATAAATAGTTTCAGTCTCAAAGTTATAAATGAAAAATGAGAGAAGACTTACAGTATTATAAAGTGAATTCAAGCTAGTCCTTATAAAGATTTATGAAAGTCCTAAATGAAAGAATAGTTCCTTCTAAAATTCAACACCAAAAATGTATTGGTTCTCCAAGAACAGCGACGTTATCAAGATGGCGTTTTCTAAAATTCCTTCGAATAATTTACAACAGTACCAGAGTAATATTATAGTCCATATAATGAGCGCTTTCTATTTCCAATGTTTTTCCAAACAAATGTTTTTCCTCTTGAATAATGAGTACAACATAAAACTTAAAACTTACAAAAGGAACACAATAAGTTTGATTGACTCCAAAAATGGAAATGAACCTGATTGCTTAATTTTCTCATTGTATATACAGTGTATTGCGACTACACACTATTGATTGAGCATATTCACGTGACCTAGCACAACCGATGGGAAGCCTCATAATTATTCGAAATATCGATGTCCTATTATTAATAATTGTCAACACGTACGTAAACATCTATTTATAGAGCTATGCAATATTATAGACATTAATAGATTCAAGTCACGTACTCTAAACTAGACTAAAGATATTTTGTACACATTGCAGGCATGAATATGAATTATAAAATCTAGATGAAATCATATACCAGGAGTTATAAAAATATAGATATTCACAACACGCTAATTTTACTGACGGGAATGCTCCGTGAAAATGATGTAGCACAGAAAGACCCTGATGTAGCTTCTATATAAATATGTTGATTTTATTTTTGGAGACTCTCTGATTCCATGAAATACTTCTTCCAGTTGATGTAATTGGTTGAAAGATAAATTCTTTGATAAAAGCACGTAATATCCCACATATTATGACGCATGACTGTCAAGTAAGATGGTGATACTCTTTATGCTTGATTGCCCAGAGATTGTGAATATATTGACTATGAATCAAGAACAAAATCAAGGTGACAAGAAAAGTACGGACACATGATAAATAGATATCCTGAAGGAATTATGTTGTGCTGAACTAATAAAAACAAATATTGAAGCATACATGGAAAAAAGAAAGAAAGAAAGAGCAAATAAAGAAAGGAGCAACTGACGTTGTCGTGCTGAAAGCATAGGCCACAGAGACTCTTCTTTTCTCATCTGAAACATGGCGGTCATGAATGGTTGTTTTTTTTCAGGACCATCTACTCCTACAATCCTAGACTTGCCGGCATCAGTCTCTTGACCTGTAATAAGTTAAACATCCGACAAAGGTATATAAATGGTAAATAGCATCCAAATATATATATATATATATATATATATATATATATATATATATATATATATATATATATATATATATATATATGTGCAATAAACTGACAACGAACAGTGCAAAACTAGTACCTGCCTAGCCTGAGCGCTTTCGACTCTTAATGAGTCTTTTTCAAAGGCAAATACAACACATGGACAAGACAAACAAATAAAACACAAAAACCGTTGCGTTTGCAAAACTTTACATGGTTGTTTCTACAGGAATTAAACCTTTACATTTATTATGTTTCAACTAGTTTATTTCAACTTGTAGCGGATGCTTGAAAATATTTTTATTGACCTAGAAATCGTCGAGCGATAACAAGATCTGTTGTTTTATGTTCAATTTAAGTAGGCGCAATTTATATCCCGGATATTTCATTGTCATAGTAGTAATTATAGGCTATTAAGCAAATTTAGAGAATTATTTAAAAGAAAATGTGTCGGCTGCAAAAAATGAATAATTTCATTTGTGAGTCGAAAGCGCACAAAATTGTATTGATGTGTGGTATACAGTCACAAGTCCTTTCACGAAACGAAACAATGTCATGTTTTTTTGACAGTCGTGATTTCCTTTACATGTGTTAAATCAAATCAGGAGAAACGCATAATGGGTTATTTGTTTAATTGAAAACTAAACATCGAAAACTACATTTGAATGACGTATTTGTATGTAATTTTTGGGGATACTGTGGTAGTGATTAACATCACGTTATAGATCTACATGCGGGGAGCCAATTAGTGTCATAACGGGAATTTACCGTAAGATGGGTAACGCCGGGGTACACATGGAAATTAATATTGTATGAGGCAGTCTGGGGCATAACTGGAACTTAACTCAACCCTTAAATGCCATAGAAATTTAGGGTCACATGCGACAGCCTGCAGCATAACGGGCAATTTGATTCTACAACCCACCAAATCACATTTACTATTCAGCAGACAGGTTTTGATTACTATCCAAACGCCACCAATCCTAATATGCAACGAAAAGTGTCGAAGCGTTTTACACACACTCTATTCTTTCGTACTTACAAACACACTATCACACAAGGTTGAGAATAATGTAAAAGACGTTGGATGCAATAGGCCCACTCTCATACCAAAACAAATATACTATCACCGACAAATGTAGGAACTGTTTATATACACACTACTATACCCTCGCATACACACAGTGAAAAAGAGAGAATGGGTAAGGGATTTAAAGTATTACATAGCATTACTTAGCATTACATGTCACCATAGACATAGAGACAAAAAAAATGGAAGCACATGTACCCTAACTAACTAACACAAATAGGAAAAATAAATGTACATGATTTATCTGCAATTTTGTCACCAAGCAGTTTTGTTGCTATAAAGTATTGCTTCTATAATAATTATTTAAAATTAACAATTTTTTCTTCTAACCAACCCAGAAAAGGTATAGTCGTTTCGTTATTGTCGCTTGACTGAATGGAACAATTTATTTGAATTCAGGACCACCCCCATCCCCCTCGTAAAGACCAATTATTATATTTTCCACGAATAACTAAAGGTTTAACTCTGAAATTTCTCATACGAAAGCAAAATGAGGTATTTTATTTTACATGTTGATACGCAGTGCACATGTTATTCAAAATTAAGTATTTTGGTTTTAGAGTTGATGTGCAGTGTATATATTAAACAAATTGAAGTATTTTAGTTTCCTTAGAATATGCAGAATATATGCTAAGTAATGAAATTCGATCTATATGGCATCAATATTTTTATAATCGGATGTAATCTGGTACAATTGTGTTTCTCAGATAATTGCTTACGTGATTATTCATGGACACTTGAAAGAAAGAAAACCATGTTTGTCCTTCTTCACCGACTTCAACGTTCACACCTATTACTATTACGTAAACAATACTGCTGCATTTGCCTCTCTCGAAAAATTACATTACATTTGTTTCTGGAAATAATTTCCAGCTAATCAGCGACTTGCATAGGGTTTTAAATACGGTATTTAATAAACAACATACTTCAATAATTAATTATTAGGATGTGACCATAGAAAGCATAGAAAAACTTTACCTCACCGTGAAAAGACCTCTAGCCCATACACGATATTTGGGAAGTGTCGCTGTGACCTACTTTTCTGTCTGGCTGCCTTCAAACCTCTTTGGTTTTTATAAAGCTTTTATGCATACGGAGTGAAAACCTGACAACGATTTTACATATAAAATGTATATGTTTTGGTATTATAAATATTAGATTTATAGAATGTAGATCGAATGGAACACTATAGGTTGTTGTAGATGCTGATGTGGAGGGGACGGGACTTACCTTATTACATACAAGGAAGTCATGGGACTATATTCTGATATGAGACAATATGGCTTGAAACCGTCGATAACCATATCGAAATCTAGAACCATAATTGACAGGCAAGATGCATAAAGAGGTTGCTATTATGCCCCCCCCCCCTCCGGTAAGCTAAAGGCAGGCATGCTCCCGCTTTGTGATAGTCTCTGGTCATTACGACATAGCCAGAAGCAGCGGCTGGAGGGCGTTCAACAAGCCTTGATAAGAAGCATGGAGGTTGTAGGTGCAACTATCTGCAACAAACCACCAAGAGCGGATATCACTAGAGACAGATGCGCATCCGTTTCTTACTAAATTGCCTGACAACATGGGCCGTTCAAATTTAGGTTTTGAAAACGTCTTTCGAGTATAACATTTTAAATTACAAATGTGACTGTTTTTCTAGCCACAGTCTAAAATACAGCCATAATTGTGTGAAAATAATAAATCAGATCACTAAAGTAACTTGTACCCAAGGTTTGGATTACATTTGTTGGAAATATGAAATACACTATATATATATATATATATATATATATATATATATATATATATATATATATATATATACTAAACTAAATGAAAACATTTTTAAATCAGTTAAAATATGGCAATTAAAGGTACGTGGCTAACTCATAATCGGTCGGCATAGACAACTGTGCAGAATTTGACTCAAAGTACATCAATGACATTCACCGTATTATTGCGTTCTCTCTTTATAGCTGCGGACATACCTTTTGTAAATTGGCCTCGAACATATATTGAACAAATAGTTAAATAGTGTGTCATGCTCACATTTTAACTCGTCGTACATGGCAGAATAATTATATACGACGTAAATGCAAACTCATTTAATCAGCAAAGGTTTACCGTTTCTGAATAGTTTTGAGAACAATAAATATGGCGGAAAAATCGAAGAGAATTTCTGACAATGATAACAGGTATCTTTAAATTTCTCCCTCTTTGATCCTGTCTTTCCTTTTATTTGAGTTGAGGACATTCTGGAATCCAGTGTCCGTTCTTTTGACATAATAAGTAACAAGTATCTTGACTTTAATATTGAGTGGAGTAGTCCATAGTCGTGTTGGAAGTAGATTATCAAAGGATCTCTATAAGCCACTGATGAGAAACGTGATCAATTTTGACCTTTCCATCATCTATGCAGTCGAAAAGCTGAACGAATATGTACTCTTTTTTTAGGGCAAGAAGTTATTTTTCTACATATGGTGAGTGTGTTTAAAACTTAGTTAAATACAAGACTGGAATGAAGATGAAGCGATCACACTATCACATTGAGAAAACAGAAGAAACCAAGAGACTACGGCTAGTTTCGCATTCGCCCTGAACCATGGCCGAAGTGTTAGCACAGGTGCATGACACTGAATGACCTTGAACTAACACCCTCTACCTTTACTGCAAGATTACGAGAGTCAAGATCATTCAGTAGCTCCTGATGAGCATTTTCACGTTCGAGATGCAAGAAGTGACTTACATAAATATAAAGTGTTCCAGTCTGAAATACCATGTGAAAATATGTAAAGTGTTCCAGTCTGAAAAACCACGTGAAAATATTTGTGGGATTCATTGTTAGAGACATTGAAATGACAATGCCAAACTAAAGATAACGATCGATTGAGACTCTTAGTTTCAAGCAACAGTTGATTCGAGTTTTAAATACACCGGCAGGAATAATACTGTCCACATTCTTTGGCAATATCGAATCACTGAAGAAAAAAACCCACACTCTTCACATGACCCACGTTCCACCTCCTAGAGTTATCGGACACAGAGCAGTTTACTTGGTGCATGAAATTAACAGTATCAAACTTATTATCCTCCGAACGAACAACCTAGCCCGCGTCGTCGTCCTGGGTCAAATTTATTATTAAGGAATATAAACGATCAGGCAGAGAATTCTAAAATATTACAGAAAACATCACCGAAGAGAAGCAGTACTCCTTTGGAGCGAGTGGGCATTCCAACGAGTCCGTTTGTAGCATGCCTGAGATGCAGAAACGTCAGGAGTGTTGGCTTATCAGTATACGTTGGAAGAATGCCGCTTAAGTGGTTCTTTGATTGCTCGTGTTTTGAGGATTCGATTTCTGATACGGAAAGCACATTCATGTGTATCACCATCAAGAGTATTTCGATATCATTATCAGCATCCCAGTATGTCTCGAAAAGAATTACTATAGTAAGAAATGTGACATAGGAGTTAACAGTCGTGGAGACAGAGGTCAGGGATGTTTGTCATCCATGCCTTACATTCCCGAAGCAAAGAACTAATTCGTTCCTCTTCTTGCAAGCGAGACATTGACAGTCCCAGAGTATGATCAAACAAGATCAAAAACAGACAAGTGCTTGTGAATTATTGATATTGTTCTCCTTTAGTGGCTATCAATAACCCAAAGGCATACATTTGTCCAGGAAAGAAAATATATCTTTTTTGCAACCAATGTGTGGACGTCCAACTTGAATGCTTGCCGAATGGATCTAAGACGCGATCGATGACACCTGGAGGGCTGTCATTAATATGCTACATCATCTCTTGATACAATGGATAATTTCTTTTTCAACTGTTATTCAGAACAAGGCACCTAATGCCCTACAGTCACCATGCACGGAGCCAGACACATTTACATGAAAGTGGGACAAGCATAATTTATCAAGATTCCTTGAGTTATTCTGTCATACCATAAGTTAGAATTCCTAAAACGTTTGGAAGGCAAGAAATGACCAAAGATTGTTTTCTAAGATTCTTCAATAACGAAAGTACGCAAAGAGTTCTGCTTACGCATTTGCCTAACGTCCGCTATTACCACAGGGATGGTACGCACAGAGAAGACACACTCTTCTGACTCTCCTAACCTTCAGGAATGCAGATTTGCTGTGAAAACTTTCGACGCTGTTGTGAAGAATTTCAAAACTTATTTCTGAATCAGATTCCATTATGGAAGCTTCTGCGATCGGAACCGATAGATTTTTAGTCTATCGAAAGAAGTTTATGCCTGAGAATAAATTATCTATCATACGCCCTCAATTCTACCTCTATGTCAGCCGTCAATGCTCTGATAAAGCGTTGGTTCGCTTCAATACATGCGTGGAATCGAAGACAAATGCAGTGGATAAAAAGCAATTGGAAGTTTTTATGTGCACCTTTGGGATGTAGATAGTGAACTAATTCAAGCGATCTTTATATCACGGATATGCTGCTTGCTTTCCTCAAGGAAACCTGAAAAATCCTTACTCAGAGTTCATCAATGAAGAGTTCTTTGAGCAAACACCCCAACTAAGTCCGAGGTGAGATAATCAAGGATACCAGGAGTGATAGAAATATGGGATTACGATTAATGTTTTAAGATGGATCCAGAATATTGAAAGTTAGGACGTTGTAGACATCCAGCTGTTAAATCCAGACGTGTTCCCAAGTGACTCCTGCATGTTACCCTATGGCGTAACGTTAATTCCTTAGTACCTCTAAGAGACTCGTACATCTACTTATGCGCGAGAGTTTTGTGTGTGTGCTAGTGTAATGATCCTCTGGTCGGTCATGCATGTATGTATGTATGTATGTATGTATGTATGTATGTATGTATGTGTATGTGTATGTGTATGTATGTATGTCATGTATGCATGCATGTATGTGCTTTTGTTTATTTGTTTGTCTGTATGCATTTATGTACATCACACAGTCATGCTCATATAGAATAGCTGTAAAGAAACAAGAGTAACATCATTATATGGTGCCTATCTGTGTCATGGTGGGACATAAAATGGGTTTTCATAACAAATATACGGATATCTTAATAGATATTTACGTCACTGTTATGGAACGTTCATGTTCGACAAGCATATTTTTAGTATATGGGGATACATAACATGCTATAAAGGTTTTTCTCTTCTTCTATTTTCACTCTTCCTCCAACGAAGCAGCTCGCTCAAGACCAAAACGTCTCAGCTAGCAATATTGGTTGAATGATAGCACCATTCGAGCTTTCTTAGAGAAGCGTTTGACAGTTATATATAAACGAATGTCCATGAATGACCCCTATCGCACTTGCACACACCATATATCTGAACCTAACCGGTTCTATGGGTCGTTAGTACAAAGTTCGTAACCAGAAATCCCATAAATATATTATGATAAGACTTCCGTTTTGTAGTTAATTATAAAATAGTAATGAAAAACGGAACTTTTAAATGACATTCTACTTGATAATTTGGTACTATGGGTAGTGCAGTGGCCCAACAATTAAAGTGTCGACCTGCAACCGAAATGACGCATCTTCGAATCCTACCATGGATCAGCTTAGGTCAGCTACAGTGGTGTGTCCTTGCACAAGGCACTTTATAATCAACTGGTTTTGTTGCGCCAAAAATATGAACTCAGCAAAATCACATTTGATCTTATATACCGCTCAAACTGTTCCAAAGAAGAGGGAACCAAAAATGAAAATCTGGCTTGATCAAGCTAGTATAGGAAAAGCCATAAATAGAATCCAGGTTCTTTCAATTAGCACCCAAAGATTTAGAAATTGTGGCAATCGACTAACAAGTAGCTGACAAAGGTGTACTGCCAAAATGTGTACGGTGGGACAGTAGTAAGATTCGACAAAGTCTGATGGGATAAGAGTGCAACACGGATGAATCAGACTGTACATTTTTAAGCTCGCGGAGTTTTAAATAGATAAACAATCCATGTCACAAAGAAATACTCGGGACAATTGTAAACTCAGATATTCATTAAACGCAAGGTACCCACTCACGACATTTCCTGTAAGACAAGCACACACACACTCACACACAAACCCAACCACACACATCGTAAAAAGCCACAGGCGATGTCGTCCTTTGGTGGGTATTAATTTTACCTCTTGCATGCGGTCATTTAGCTTACTAAAAATGCCCACCCGTTGTCGGTCAACATAACTAACTGTCATGCTCAAAGACACAACACAATGACCAACCTGTCCTAGTTTGTACACGATTCGAACCTGAATCACTCTGAGTGCAGGAACGGTCCTAAAACCTTCGAGCTGTCTCTACTGTCCAACAGACACAGACGCATACGTATTCTGAAATAATATTTGGATGATGTTACATACAATGTCGACGATGCCAAATAAAGTTTCCGATAATGAATATAACAGTTGGAAGCACTGACAAAAATAGGGAATGGAGTATGGCGCTGTAAATTTATGACCTGAACTTAGTTTATAATGATAGAGAGATGTTAACCATTTTTCTCTGTTTCATGCGGATGAACACGTGACACAGATTTTTTCATATCGTATGAAGCCGTAAGGGGGATGTATGGTTGTAATGGTGGTCATGATAGGTCAAAATACAATTTTCCTCGATCTTAAAATATTACCTCAACCATTCACAGATATTAATAATTGGAAACAGGGATACCGCAGAACAATCATGCCCTACCTTTTTCAACTTCAACCTACCAACCTTCGGTTGTTTACTATAATAAAATTTTCAGGCAATCAGCAGCTTCTCAGTTATAACTTAGCAGGAGGATAGTGAAAGATCCCGGTATCATCTGATTCTTCAATTTGGACGTAAGTCCAACAAACACTCAAAAAGAGTAGCTGTAATGTTGCTTACCGTGATTGACGGAACTCATGGTGTGTTTATTCTCATTGATGTCACGGTGAGAGATGTTGCTAAGCGCCAGGTGAAATCTATTCTGCTCCAATCCATGCCTTCCATATGACATTTTGTTTTCAGCGATTGTCTGTTCCAACCCATTGTCAGTTTTGTGAACTATCGATTCACAACAAATGTGTTTGCACCAATGTGACATGAATGCCAGACATGCGAGAAGTATCCACGTTTGAGATCCGACTGCATGCATCATGATGTATGTTATAGTACCTAAATCGCAATAATATAGACTTTTAATATAAATTTATATGTTTCACCTACATGAGGTTTTCTAATACCGCACATATGTTTCAAGTGCCCGAGTGTAAAGAAACAGGTTATATTAAAGTTCTGTAACGTGTCATAAACGGACTAGCCAATAAATTGAGAGGGAAGGAGGAGCCTGAGTTTTGTCTGGATCCAGAATATGGACCGAAATACCTTTTTGTCAATGATTATAATGGGTATGATCATAACCTTTATTTAACCTCAGGATAAACATGTTTGAAAAGTTGTTTTTCAGAATAGTAAATTGAAAACAACGCCAACACATTATGGTCAAACAATTACTCCCATTCGAAGATTAAATGTACTATCCCAAATGTAAACATTATAGATCAACATAGAGTACCAATTCGTCTATCTTGTCTAAATGTATTCAGGTGGCTGATTTCATTGTGATCATTGAAGTTTCTCATTTAGATTACAACAGAACGTCATAAATTATCCCTTGAGTATATGTGTGTATGTGCGTGTGTGCCGGTGTGTATGTGCGTGTGTGCGTGCGTGTGTATGTAGTACACATTTCATAAACCAAACTACTTCTATAATGTTTATCATCAACAATTAAAATAAATAAATTCCTTTCTAGACAACAATTGAGAATGCATTTTGTACAATTTATTTAGAAACTGTTTTGAAGAACGAGATCTCAAAGATACATTTTCAGTTTATACATACAATACATATAATGCCTTTTTGCAAACCATTTTTACCAAACTTGCCTCCAAGATAAAAGAACATCATCTGTATTTTAATACTCTAAGTATAAAGGAAAAGGCATTGGTATAATTTCAACTCAGTCACGTTGATCTCTTTTCTCCAGTTTGATACTTGAAACTTGAAATTAATGGCTACTTTAAGTGGAGTAGGCATAAGTACTTTCATAAATATTACCATTGTCACTCTTTATCATACATCAAATCACCATCTTTGTCATTGTATATCATACAACAAGCATTACTTTTGTTTATATCTGCCATATATCAGACATTACAGTTGCCACTATAAAAATTCAAACAATACCTTTCTCAGTGAGCATCATACAAGAAGTATTAAGTTTTCGCTGTCTATCATACAACACATACCTTCCTATGCTAATGTCAATGATACATCACACATTACGTTTGTCACTGCCTTTCATAATTCAAATATAAACTTTTTCACTGAGTATCATACCTGAAACATTATCTTGTTGCTGTCTATCACACAACAGACATTACCTTTGTCACGACCGCTCCGTTGGTGTAACTGGTTAGAGTGTCCGCCTAGGATGAGAGAGGTCGCGGATTCGAACCCCGGCCGAGTCATACCAAAGGCTTATAAACATGTTACTAACAGCTGCCTTGCTTGGTGTGCAACATTACGAGGTTAGGGTGAGGACTGGTCGTCCTGGTGTCAGGATAATGTTACTGGGTGGGACATGAAGCTACATGTCTGCGGCGTGATGCCCCAGTGCTAGACATCACCATAAACTGCCACACTGCAGACATCGTAGCAATAAGACTGAACAATTGTTAAAGCTACGTTCAAAATTCAAATCCCCCCCCCCATTTGTCACTGTCTATCATAAAGCAAACACTAACTTTGTCAGTGTCTAGCATACGTGAAACATTACCTATGTCACTGTCAACAGTCTATCATTACCTTTGTCACTGTCTGTCATACATCAAACATAGCCTTTGTTACAATCATACATCAAATATACCCTTTGCTACAATCGTACGTCAATCACAGCCTGTGTTACAATCGTACAAAACAACTAAATTGCATTGATATATATGCATAGATATCCCTCGTTTTGTGTTATAAAACTGATCTCTTTAGCTAATTTACAAAAGGTGAGAATAAGAATTGGATTGCTTTTTCGGTGTTATTTCCCTGAGATTATTAGGGACAAAATTCCATCTTAAGCTGTTGCACATAGTCATTATTAGGATCAACCGATGTGCACTGAACAATGTCAATTATGCTGTGCGAACTAAATCAACTCTAAATGAGCCCCTAGGGTGCCGAACATCCTTCTAGAGGAATCAGAGTTTACTTCAGACCTAAACGCCTCAAATAATTAGGTGTGTATAGTATGGAAACAGATATAAGTCGAGCAATTTGTTAATGTTGACTCTCTCCAATTAATAAAGACAAATTATTTTCCTTTCCGAATGTTTTTCGAACAAGCAGTGTCTCTCTCAAGTACTGTACTGACTAACTTCTAAACATTTCCGCTATTGTGTCGCGCATGTCACTGAATTTAATGGAGTCTCTATATCCCTTTGATTTTTTTGTACTGTTTTCAGCTGGATGATATAGCCCTAGTACGCATTATCTTTCTTTCGTATCTGCAGATAGATCGATATACAGCACATAATGAAGTGCACTAAGACAACAAAGTATATATACCCGTAACAATCAAATGGACAAAACTACAACTTGTGTTGGAATATAAACCATTATAATCTGTAGCAATAACACCTTAACGTACTTATCTTCACCAGAAATTATGCACGCAATGCACACGATAATAATAATAATAATAATCGCATGAATGCAACTGCGTCATTGTTTATTTATGTGTAATAGAAGCATTACACACACACACACACACACACACACAATACTATCATTAATACGCCATATATATATATATATATATATATATATATATATATATATATATATATATATATATATATATATATATATATAGTCAAGTCGACGAAGACCACTCTCGTCATCCGTGGGTTGGAGGGGCTGGTTCTGTTCTGTGCGTGCGCAGGTGGCTGATGAGGCCAATCCTTGCACGGAAGGTTCGGTTGCAGAAGGGCAAGGGATGAGTTTGATATCTCCAGGAGGGTTGGTGGCAAGCGCTTTTCTGGCTTGCCTCTTCAGCTCTGCAGCTGCTGTCCTGCTAGATTCGCACAACTTGGAGCCTTTGTGCACGTAGGAACGCCAAGTGACTCGATCGCTGGCTGTTTGCTCCCATGAATCAGGGTTTATGTTGAACGCTTTCAATGCAGCTTTCAGATTGTCTTTGAAGCGTTTCTTCTGACCTCCGTGGGATCGCTGTCCTTGCTGTAGCTCGCCATGGAAGAGTCTCTTAGGCAGCCGGTGGTCTGGCATGCGACAACATGTCCCGCCCAGCGTAGCTGGGATTACATCAGGATGGTGTGGAAGCTGGGGAGACCTGCTTGGGCGAGCACCACGGTGTCTGGAACCTTGTCCTGCCACTTGATGATTTTCCTGAGACTTGTGGTGTGAAAGTGGTTCAACGTCCTGGCATTGCGTTGATACACCGTCCACGTTTCGCATGCGTAAAATAGTGTGGGGAGCACAACTGCCCTGTAGACCTTTAGTTTGGTCGTGATGCTGATGCCTCTTCTATTCCAGACGTTGGCATACAGCCTGCCAAAAGTTGCGTTGGCTCTGGCAATGCGGAGGCTCCAAAATTGCCTTATTATTGCAGGGATTCCAATTTGGTTTGGAATTCCAATGCCATCGAACCAGGATTCTGACTTGATCCTTTGTCCACCGTTCAAAATTCGAACCGTATACCGTATACCTAATATTGAACAAACTCTTATTATGCCGCACAGACATACAAGTATTTAAAAAATTGTTAGGGATTTTAGTATTATGTACACTTTGTACTAGATAATTTTAAATTGTTAGGTGATAGGAAAATTTAAGACTTAGTGGATTTGGCCAATTGCACAGGTGTCTTCACATCATTGCATTATTATTTATATGTCCATTAGTATAACTGGACCAAATTTGAAAATTAAGTACGGACTGGCGCTTCAGAGCTTTGACAGCACCCATAGCGTTCGCGCCGGCTGCCGAGGCCTCTTTTTCATCGCTCGGACTCCCGTACTGGCGTCTCATTCTGCTTTGGTTGACACCTGACTTACCGCTGTAGATACCAATCCAGATTTAACTTGAGTCCGTGCAAGGGTTCATTCCCACTCAAGTAAAGCCTCTGGGCGCTAGCTGGTGCTGTGACGGAGTGGCATGTGGGTGCATGGTATAACATGCTACAGTTTCGGACTGGAGACCCATATGTGGAGGAAGATAGATAGTCCGGTAATATCTGCATGCCAACGAGTCTCCTCCTATACTGAGGAGTGTGCTGTTGTAGTTAAAAGCTAAGCACTTTATCCTTCAGTATTCAAGTCAATTCACCAGCTGGCGTATTCAATCAGGCCGTTTGAGACTTAATTGACCCACGACCTGATGGCAAATTAGTAGCACTCGTTGAGTGCATTGACGCCTGGGGGATAAGGCTCTAATTCCTTCCCCCAGGAATAATTAACAGCCTGCGGTGCAGGCATTAAAATGTGGCACATGCACTGATGTCCGAACGCCACTATAATTCAAAGATATCTCTCTCTCTCTCTCTCTCTCTCTCTCTCTCTCTCTCTCTCTCTCTCTCTCTCTCAGCCTGGCTACCCAGCGTTCACTAGTCAACACCACTGGAAAATGGATTCGATTCATAACTTAAAAGACAGTTGGTATTGGATGATGGATGCAGCCTATGTGGTGCAAAGACTTGCAGATGAATGGAAGCATCAAGGTAGCCTAGACTTTATGACAAGTCAAGTGACCAGTTTGAAAGTAGCGAGATATAAGGTTAAAGACATAATACAAGAGAAAGTGGAGAAAGAGTTATACATTTTGTTCGTTCATTGCACTCATCTTTTACGCTAATGACCATCTCTAAGATGGAGCCCTGGGAGGCAGGTTATTCTGTAAAAGTTCAATGCCCGTGCTTCTACAACCAGATATCCTATTTTGCGTGAAGTGTTTTTGTTTTGTCCTTTGTAAAAAGTTGGTTCCTATTTAAGGCGATCAGAAGTTAAAACTGGATATTTCAGATTCACCGTTGAACATTATTGCTCCTGTTTAAAATTAAATATTATTTTTAGTTTTAATTATTACAGTTGGGAAAATATAGGTGTAGGTTCATTGTTTAATATACTTAGAATATTGAACTGTCAACTGCAGTCTTGCATGCAAATTTTAGTACACCGAAAGCCATCAATCGTATGATCAATAATACATTAAAACAATATATAATATATAATAAAGGAACACAATTTTCAAACGGTAACAAGGTTTCAGATCACATTGCATATGCGAACACTGATCTGAGAGTGCATTGGAAATGATCTCAAATTCACAGGATTAAACATTCTTATGAGCATGTTTCTGTTCCCAGTGGGAAGGTGGAGATAACAAAATTGTAAATAAGCACCTTACATTAACTGGTGATGGCTTATCAGTCTTGAAGTGGAACCATTATTGCCTTGGTGCAAAGATATATCAAGAACACTGTTCTTTGATACCAAATGTTCACTGTTTAGTGCATAGATTGGCGCTGGCAGCAGTTCAAGCATGTAAGAATATGAAATAACGCTAACAAAATCTAAAGTTTTGTTCCAGTAGCTCTCTCTTCTAGCACATATGGATAAGGCCGGCCATGCATGCCATTAACAAAATTAAATTCTAGAGTTGAGATTAAAGTTCTAACTATAATATAGGCACCTCTAGCAACCTAGGAAAGCTTGAGTTTTTGTACTCATCCCCACCTCTTTAAACCTAACACTACCCTAGGGCTGTATCGGATATCTGAAGTCTTTGTCATGTATTAAACCTCACATAATCATTCTTGTAAAATATAGTAAGCATCTCAACAGGTATAGGCTGAAATTCCGCTAAATACTTTCAGACAGATGTTTTTTCGTGAATATGTTATAGAACGCATTTACACAGTGTTCCTAAACATGATGATATTACATTTGCACTATGATAAATCCACTCAGTTCAAACTAGTATAGTTTAATGAATCATTCTGTTTGTTTTCTTGGTACAGGAAACTATCATTCAGAATAAAGCCTCTCTCTGAACATTACTTCACTAAAGGATTCAGTCGTCCTTCTCCAATCCCAGATGACCTTGTGAACTATTAATGGCACAGCTTGCAAGCATTTGAGCAGGAACAAGATTAATCGGGAAACCTCTGATTGGTCTACAGAGTATCAATGTCAACAAGGTATAGCCACGTTTGAATGATGCCTGGTCGAGATATATGTATTCCCTGTACGACAAGGAAATAACCTCAACACTAGATACAGTAACCTTTGAATTTTACTTTGTTCAGATATTAATGCATCATGTATCAGGTGTCCAGATTGCTCAGGTATGTGATGGTTTAAACCTTTCGAGACCTTTTACTGGGCATTGTGTACGATAAATACAGTTTATATGAAGAAAGCCTGATAAATGAATAGTTTTTGACATTGGCTCTTGGTCACACATAACGTCAACCAAAATCAAATGACGTTTTCCCAATTCTAATTAACAAGATTTGTGAAAGGTCATTTGTTTCATTTCTCATGTTTAGTAAAGCTGGATTTGATAAAGGGGATAGACTTAAAGGGTGTTTGCATAATTACAATTGCAAGTGCAAGTACAAATTTAAAATAATGGTTCTGACCAAGCACTTTTACATGACATTACAAACATCTGTCAAACTCCCATTTTAAGTACATCAACATTTTTCAGAAATTCAGATTTAGCAAAGGATTTAGTAACATTTCTCTACAAAAACAAATACAAATTAGGGTAATGATATTACCAGAAGCCTTTCTTGAGAAAAACAATATTTTAACGATAATGTATGCTTGATAATAGTAGGCAGAATTAATATTTATTGCAAATAATACTATCATACAGGTTAGAGATTTTAATTGGTTCTATACGGAGATTCGAATCCAGGTCCGCGGGTAAACGGCTCCAATCTCCTTGCCTGCACGCACCAGCCCATATTCCTTCACGACTAAGCACACATCACCAAAAAATGATGCAACTGAATCGGTGATATCTGCACTCGTGCGTAGCAGACACACTCGCATGACATCCTAATAATTAATTCTCATCTGGTGCGTGCAGGGTATGCGATGGGTGCCGTTTACCCGCGGATCTGGGTTCGAATCTCTGTAGAGGACGAATTAAAAGCTCTCTCACCTGCATGATAGTGTTATTTGAATTAAATTTTTATTCTGCCTACTATTGTCAAACATTCTTTATATGTGCAACCATCACAACTGTTTGAAACTTTTAAGCTTTAAATTGCGACAGAATCTAAGCTCAAATAAAACTGTTAGGTCAAATCCCCATCCCATTAAAATCTGCAATTGAAATGAAAGGCGAAGTCATTTGACAGCGCTGGTCCCACCGTTTTGCACTTTCCCTGCCGTCCGAAACAGGTAACTACTGAGATTCCTGAATAATAGCCATATATGTACTTCTTCAGCATGAAAAGGACAAATCATTATGCTCGCCTTAACTTGTTGGTCTTACATCACCATCTAAGGATTTCCCCCTGGGTCATACATTAAAAACTGTTGATATTCCGATTCTAAACGTAAGTGGATACATTGACGGAATGAAAAGGATAATTCACTTATAGCGAGCAATAGAAACAGGTTAGTTAGGATGAATAAAGTATTGTTCTGAACCCTTGTTTCAGTTATTGATCTGTTTTACCAAAACATTCAAAGAAGGACATTCCGAAGCGGCATTGAAATCGTTTATTTCTACCGGAATAAGATAACATTTTTGAGAATGTACGTCCAGATGGTGCACGGCATCATTCAGCCTCCTTTAACACTTGTCCATAATAAGCAAACTTAATGACCATAAATGGAAATCACTATAAAAAGAAAAAGTTTTATAGTTATATGTCTAGTGTATGTTATGAAATAACGCTATCAACAGCTCAGTTCTTGCACCAATAGCTCTCTTGTCCATCAGATGTGTATAAGGCCTTGGCTATGCATGCAATGAATAAAATTAATTTCTAGAGCTGAGATTAAAGTTCTGAATAATACTGGTTACCTCTAGCAAGCTAGGAAAATTTGACTTTTACACTCATCCCTACATCCACATCTTTAGCCCTAACAATATCCTAGTGCTGTATCGGATAACTGACCTCACGTACACATCCTCACGTAGTCATCCTCCTAAAACATAGTAAGCATCTCAACCGATGTAGCCTGAAAATCATTTAAAAGCTTACAGTCCAACACAATACGTGTGTTAATAAAATTTATTTCAGACCCACGTGTTTTCTTTAACTTATTATTAAAGAACGCATTTACACATTGTTGCTAAACTCGATCATGATGTTGTTACATTTGCACTATAATACATCCATTCGGTTCAAAATAGTCCAGTGTATTCATTCACTATTTTTGTTTTCTTGGTTAAAGTAACTATCATGCAGGCTAAGCTTCTCTTTTAAATCTACACCACTAAAGGATTCAGTCGTCCTTCTACAATCCCAGATGATCTGCTGAACTGTCAATGGCATAGCTTGCAGGTATTTGAGCAGGAACAGGCTTAATTGGGGACATCTCCATTGATTGGTCGACAAAGTATCAATGTGAACAACATATAGTCACATTTGAATAATATCTGGTGGAAGACGTCTATATCGTCTGTACGACGAGGAAATAATCTCCAGACAAGAAATAGTAACCTTCGAATTTTACTTAGTTCAGATATTAATTTATCACGTATCCTATGACAGATGTCCTAATGTCCCGGGGATGTGCTGGTTAATACCTTACGAACATTTGCACTGGGCGTGACATCTGGCAAATGCAGATTTTTTATGACGGAAGCTTGTCACATACATAGCTTTTGACGTTGGCTTTTGGGCATGCCAAACGTCAACCAAAATCACATGACTTTTTCCCAATTTTAATTCACAAGATGTGCTAATAGCCATGAATTTCATTTCTCTTATTTAGTAAAGCTGGATTTGACACGGGAGAAGAGCATAATTGAATTTGCAAGTGCAAGTACAAATTTAAAATAATGGTTCTGCCCTGGCAATTTTACATAACATTACAATTTCTGTGCAAATACATATGCAACCTAAGGTGTTGATATTACCAGAAGTCTTTCTTGAGCAAACCAATATTAGAACGATTACACACACACACACACACACACACACACACAGACAGATACACACACACACACACACATATATATATATATACAATAAACTGACGACTAGCAGTGCAAAACTAGTATCTAACTAGCCTGAGAGCTTTCGACTCTTAAT
This sequence comes from Megalonaias nervosa, assembly GCA_016617855.1. NCBI lineage: Eukaryota > Metazoa > Mollusca > Bivalvia > Unionida > Unionidae > Megalonaias > Megalonaias nervosa. The sequence continues at coordinate 13,880 of JAECUM010019185.1, read as the reverse complement.
GAGTCTTTTTCTTAGGCATATACAAAACATAAACAAAACAAACAAATAAAACACAAAAACCGTTGTGTTTGCAAAACTCTACATGGCTGTTTCTACATGAATTAAACCTTTAAATGTACTCTGTCTCAACCAGCCTATATCAGGTTGTTGCGGATACTGGAAAATATTTGTATTAAGCTAGAAATCGATGAGCCATAGCGACATCTATTACTTTGTGTACATTTATGTAAGCGCAAATTATATCCCCGATATTTCATTTTTATAGTAGTAATTGAAGGCTACTAAGAAAATTTAGAAAAGTTTTGAAAAGAAAATGTGTCGGCCGCAAAGGATAGTTCCACTTGTGCATGGCTGTCTTTTTCTAGTCTTCTTGGTTTAAACTGCTTGGTTTGAATGTTCTAAGGCGGCGTATCCAGTAAGATTCCTTTTCCTTCCTGGTTTCGGAACTCCAGTTGGGGTTGTTAGCAACTGCTGTAAGTGTTATATCACTGAAAGTGTGGCCAGGGGAGAAGAAGTGTTCTGCGACCGGACTTCTGTACAGAGAGAGAGAGAGAGAGAGAGAGAGAGAGAGAGAGAATGTTATTCCTACTTTTGAAAATATTATGACTCTTACGTTTGCATGGTATATTTTCCTTACGAAATTTCAAAAACACACATCTCAATGAAATAATTGCTCCTATAGGAAAAACCAACTATTGTAAAATCTTACAAGAATGAATTGGAGACAGCCTACTGAAATCATTCTGTCAAAATCGTCGATGCAAAGTTCTCACAGAATAGTACATCCAAACATGCTATGATGTATTTCGCAATAAGACTGAAATGTCCACGAGTCACCCATGGTATGATTGTTTGTGCATGAGTATTATTGTCTGTAAAGTGACTAATGGACAGGTACAGAAAAACACGTCTGATCTTCTCGCTGTGCGAATAACAACTGAAACCGATTTGAAGCTAAGGTGGTGGAAAATATCGGTTAGCCAATGAAGTCACTTACAATGAGTGACGCATCTGTTTGGTTCTAAATTCAAGGCAGATAGTGTAGTGGTCACGGGCAGAATAACACGTCTGATCTTGTCACTGTGCGAAACGCGACTGAAGGAGATTCGAAGCTAAGGTGTAACCAATAAAATTGCTTCTAACGACTGACGCATTGTTTTGCCTAGGCTCTTGCATTTCTTGCCATTTCAGTGCAGACGGACTGGAGTGTGAACTTACAATCCTGTGTTGTGTACCGTAACATTTCTTCTTGCCACATCAAATACTTAACTGCACCATTATTGTTCGCGGTTCGAAACTGACCAAAAAATATCTTCTCACTTGGACATTGTGACATACACACATTCGCATAGGTAGAGAGAGAGATGATATAGTACTGAGTGGTATTATTTTTTTTTTTTTTTGTTTTTTTAAACTAGTGAATTTGGGTTTTGTGTGAAGTAAATAAACTAAAGTACAGTGAACCTCAAGGATGATAACCCAAGCTGTCCTGTCCATTGATGCATGTATTTACATCAGAAGAAACAAGATCTCTAAAACACAAAAAAAGATGTAAGGCAAGCATGATTAGAATGAACACAAAGACAGCAAACTGTACTAACAAAGGTATGTTTTCCTTCACGTCCGCGTAACTTAAAGTTTCAATTCCCTTGCACGACAAACTTGGTACCTTTTGTAGAGCCTGAAATAAGAAAACTGAACAAACTTAAGCACTTTTCTATAGATATTTCTTTTGCAGCAACAGACTAAACTACATACATTTCGTTACAACAATAAATAATCTTACATCTTCTATAAAAAGGAAATACAACAGAAAATAGAATTAAAGAATAACGATGACTAACCAACAAAACCGAATTTAATAAAGGCAAGGCCATGTGTAGAAATGCTTCTCACTTTGAGAAGGTATGTTGATGTAATCTGCCATGCACTAACAACTTGAAAAATGTATAAACAGAGAGAAACCTTAATTCAAAATTAATTTTGTTCAAAATTATTTGTGTCTTTAAGGAACATACCTAAACACTAATAATGGGTGAACAGGGAAAATACACAATAATGCTTTGATATTTATATGTAAAAAATGAGGGGATATTCCTACAGTTCTTAATCAGCTCTATCCGCCGGGACGGGTCAGTGGGATATCCACAAATAAAGAAATACAGATTTTCAGGTCAAGTTGCAAGTGTGTGCGTGTTTTTTAAAATGGTAAAAACTGGATAGATATTTTTCTTGTGACACTAATGACGTGAAGAGTCTGGGCAAGTGTCAAAAGATAGAGTCACATAATTTTTGTACGGCTTTGTAAACATTTCCACTTTAGACAATGTGAAGTATCGCAAGTTATTATGACAAACAGACGTGGAACATATAGGCTTGACAGTTGTTGTTTAGACACCTCATCTCAACTTCACAACTTACTTGCTCTGTCTCATACTTTAGTCTTAGGAAAGATCACCTTCGTAGGTGTTAGCCGCACTGAAACGACGATGCCAGTGCAAGAAGACGATGTCATGAGACTTTCCATTCATCACGACAGTTTGAAATCACCCGTTTGGATCGATCTTAGTAGCCCAGAACAATTGACATCTTCCAAAGTTATCGACAAGATTCAACATGTATAGCAATCCAACGACAAGTTTCACATCACCGATGGAAAAGCGACACTGTCCATGCCAACGTGTCTCTTCCCCAAGGGATAGGACAACGCAAAAAGGTGTTAGTGGTAGACGCCCTTCGCAGCATCAAGCGCAGCATCGTTCAAATTAACAACACTCAAGACCAGATGTGTTTAGCCCGTGGGGGGGGGGGACGAACGTATGCCGACACGACAGAATGGAAATGAGTTTGGAAAACTATTCGACGATCGGACCGAACCAAACAACGAAGAGAAGCAGAACTCCTGTTACAACAAGCGGAGATATCCAAAGACACCGCTTGTGGCATTCCTGAAATGCAAAAGTCGCAAGACGTCTTGGCTCCACGCTACACCTTGAAAGTTTATCTTCAAGAAGTGCTCGAACCTCTTTCGTTCCGAGGCAAAGATTTCAAAGACGAAAAATACGTTCACGTATATCACCACGATGAACATTTCGATGCCATTATCAGTATTTCCAGATTCCTGTCATACAGTTATTCCTTTGAGAAATGTGACTATGGCTATAAAAATCGAGAGCAACATAAGCATTGTGGATCGAAATGTGAGGGACGTTTGGCCTCTAAACCGTGTCTGGACGAAGAACAGGAACGAGTGCATTGCTCCGCTTGTCAGCGCATGTTTGTCAGTCCAACTTGTTACCAACATCTGAGGACGCAAGGTTCACAGCAGAAATGTGCCTGTCATCTCCTGAGATTGTGCCCTATTTGTGGACAAGTGATACGTACCAATAATACCAAGGCTCACGTATGTCCAGGAAAGAAGCGATGTCACATTTGTCACCAAATCGTGGACTTGGAACACGAATGCTACATTCAAAAATACCATTGCAAACATGAAAATGAAGAAGATGACAAGAAGAAAGGCAATTTCATCTTTCTCGATTTCGAATGCGTGCAAGATACTGGCATTCACATTCCTAATTTCTGAGTGGCTCACCGAGCATGTGAGAAGTGCATCCAAGAGCCTATCTTTACTCGTTGCCCTCAGTGTAGCAAGATTCCTGGAGGACGTGAAAAAATCTTTCGGGGACCGAATACATTGGCCGATACGCACAATGGATCTTAGACCCTATCGACGAGATGTGGAACCAAGAAGATATGGAACGTTACCGAGATTGTCATCGCTATACCACGGTGATGGCTCACAATGTCTCGGAATAAGATGGACAGTTTCTTTTGAGATACTATACGGATCAAAGTACCGAACGTCCTAAAGTGACTTTGAACGGAGCCAAAATCATTTCCATGCAAGTGGGCGAAGCGCAGTTTAAAGATTCGATGAGTTACTAGGCCATGCCTTTGAGTCGCATGCCTAAAACGTTTGGAATGATAGAAATAGCCAACGGCTATTTTCCGCACTTTTTCAATACCGAAGCCAATCAACACAGGGTTCTACCCCATTTGCCTGAGGCTCACTACTATGACCCCGACAACATGCGTACCGAACAACGAGAAGCTTTCTACGCTTGGTACCACACTCACGCCTCGGACCCTTTATACTTTCAGGAAGAAATGTTAAAGTATTGTCGTTCCGACGTGGACATTTTACGGCGTTGCTGTGGAAAATTTCGGGAACACGGAGGGATCGATCCTTTGAAAGAAGCTTGCACCATTGCCAAAGCGTGTTCCTTAGTATACCGCCAACGATTCATGCCCGACAACACATTGGCTGTCATAAGTCCTCAAACTACGAACTTTGTAAATCATCAATACTCGGTCAAAGCCCTACGTTGACTACATTACATGTGCGACAAGGAAGACAAATGGCTCCAACACGCCCGCAACGGAGGAGGCGAAAAAGCCATCGGAAGGTATTCGGTAGATGGTTGAGAGTTAGAAAACCCCAAGATCGTGTACGAGTTTAACGGTTGCTTATTTCACTGATATCCCATCTGTTATCCTCAACGAGACATTAAAAACTAATTTTACAACGGACCGTGAAAGATTTGTACCAGGCCACTTGTCAGCGGCACTTCAAGTTAGAACAGCAAGGATACCAAGTGGTGGAAATGTGCGAACACGAGTACGATCACCGTTTGAAAACCGATCACGAGTTTAAGCGCATCGTAGAAAGGTACAAGCTGGTGGACCCTCTGAACCCTCGGGACAGTTTGTACGGACGACGGACGAATGCCACCTGTTTGCTGCTCCAAGCCGATGAAGAGAAAGGAGAAGAAATCAAATACTTGGACGTGTGTTCGCTGTATCCATACGTATGCAAATATTTTCACTTTTCCGCAGGGCACCCGCAATTGCTGACGCATCACATCGACCTGGACAAGATTCGACAATACGAAGGATTGATCAAGTGCAAAATCTTGCCTCCCACGAACTTGTACCATTCCGTGTTACCTCACCATTGCCAACGAAAACTGATATTTCCCTTGTGTCGCAATTGTGCGGAAAAGTGCAACCAAGACCATCCTTATCAGCACAGCCAGGAAGAACGCGCATTGACGGAAACGTGGGTCAGCGTGGAATTGTTCAAAGCTCTGGACCTGGGATACCAACTGTTAGAAGTGTACGAAATGTACCACTTTCCCAAGATAGAAAAATACCACAAGGGCGACGAGATTCAAAAAGGCATTTTTGCAGACTACGTGGTTGCCTTTTTGAAACTGAAGCAATAAACCAGCGGCTATCCTTCCTAGTGCCACACTCCCGAAGTCCAAAAGGAAATTCAAAGAGAAATACTGGGAGCAGGAAGATATCACTTTAGACCACGTGGAGAAAAACGTAGGAAGGCGATCATTTGCCAAAGTGATGTTAAATTGCTTGTGGGGAAAACTGGCACAACGACCGTGTTTACACAAGACGGAGTATTTGACAGAACCTTCCCGCTACTTCCAGATGATTCACGACAAAAATAAATACATGAAACACGTGGATGCCGTTCGTGAGGACTAGATTTAAGTCAATTACGAAGAAGAACTGGACTTGGTGGAAGCCGACGAATTTGGAAATGTCATCATCGCGGCTTACGTGACAGACCATGCTCGCTTAAAACTCTACAAAGCTTTAGAACTGTATGGAGATCGTGTGCTGTATTTTAACACGGACAGTTGCATCTACATCGATCGTCTGGTTCAGCAGCACCTTAAAATTGAAGGCGACCGTTTAGGTTCCTGGACGGATGAGCATCCCGACGACAAGATTATAAGTTTTGCAAGTGGCGGTCCCAAACATTACGGCTACGAATACCGGGACAAGAAAGGAGAAGTGCACACGGAGTGTAAAATGAAAGGATTGACTTTCAATTATCGCACCAGTCGAGTGGTGTACTTTGGCATATTGAAAGAAGCCTTGCAGTCTGGACAGGACGGAAATTTTAAAGTGACCACCCACAAACCGCACAAGATTGTACGCTTTTCCGCACACCAAATCGTCAGTTGACCCTTGGAAAAAGTTTATCAAATAGTGTACCAAAAGCGAGTTCGGCTTCCCAACCACTTCACTTTACCGTATGGTCACGCCGATATTGGCCAGCATATAAAAAGGGACAACGTTCAAGACCGATAGTTCATTGTCACTACAAATGCCAAGCGAGAAAGATGGATACTTTTAAACAATAAGTATCGAGCGTAAGACTCAAGCCCAACTAGAAACTCGAGTGCGATGCTGTGCCTCACGATCACTTAACCAATGCAGTACCACATCTTAGTTGTTTATTTACTAACGCCATGGAAAACTACGTGCAACCAGTGCGACTTCCAGACCACCCGACTTTACCTGATATCAACCAGTATAAAAAAGGGACGACTTCCAGGAACGACACTTCATTGCGAGGACAAAGGCCAAGAAAGATGAATCACTCTACGCAGATGAAAAAAGAGAAGGAACAAACATCATTGACCACTTTCACCTCCATATCCTCACAGCAAATCACGTCCAAGAAGGAAAATAATTCAGTAGACCTAAAGGATTAATTTAGCATCCAAATGATCCAGACAGCGACTTCGAGAAAATTTAGGACGACAACTTACACATACACGGTGAAATTTAAAGGCTTTGCGCCTGACCTTCCAGCCGAGGAAGCAGCGGGTTTAATTACGGACTTATTTGACTCACTGTTAGAGGAACTCAAACGTCAGTGTCAAGTCAAAACTCGAGGTCGTTTGAGCGTATCTATGTATCACGAAAGTTTGAACTCTCCTGTATGTCTCTGGTTTAGCATACCTGCAGAATTAACTTCTTCCAAACTATCGAGGGCTATTGCTTCGACAATACAGAAGATGAGAGAAAAATTTGACATCACTGATGGAAAAGTGACCATTCATATGGCATACATTGTACCTCCATGGGAAGAAGACAATAACCACCATTGATCTGCTTGTTGATAAGTGTACCTAGCACGATGGATATACCAACAGATGTACAGATGAAAGGAAGTACGTGATATAAATCATCTACGCTGGGACACTAGTACTAGCTGACCAGATTTAAAAACAACGTGCGTGACTGATAAAAAGAAAAGCACGAATTTTGTCCAGTTGGATCGTTTGTTTCCTGTTTTAGCTTTTTCTCAAAAATGGACATTAATTTTATTATGAAAAAGGTCATTCTTTTATGAAATGTATATACGTTGTATATGTTGTTTGTTTTTTTTGAAGGCATGAATTTTAATTTTTAAAAGTAGTTTCTAGAACCAAAAAATATATAGCTTGTATGTTTTAAATGGACAGTGCTTAAACCAAAGCACAGGCCGTAAAGCCCATGTATATATTTGAATAAATGTTTGTACCCATACAATAGACTTTTCTTTTTTGAGTCTCTATTCTGTCTGTGAGTCTTTATTTGGAACATCTCTCTCCCCTTTTCTGTGTGTTTGGATGTGTTTTTGTTTGTTTCTGTATGTATATGTTTGTCCCTATCAACCCTTTGTCCTATAAATACATTTCACCCTATAACTATTTTTGACCCTATCAACCCCATGATGTTACACATGTTCAATTTCCATTGACCTGCAGTTGACATTCCCATGTTAAATTCCCATTGTCCCCAAAGTACAAACCACCTCGTTTACCACAGAAGGTAACGTGAGGCTATAAATCTTAAAATAAACGACCAAATTCGATGATGTCATCATCTACAACGACACCTGAAAAGAACATTTGGCAACAATTCGAAAATTCTTTGACAGACTCACTGATGCAAGTTTGACAATTAATTTATCCAAAAGTGAGTTCTGCCGTGTTTGTGTAACGTTTCTATAACATATTGTGGGACATGAACAAGTTAAACCTATAGATGCTAAGGTCAAGGCCATCTCCGAATTCCCTGTGCCTGTCAGTAAAAAGTAACTTTAGGTATGGCTGGATACTTTTGGAAATTTTGTTCCAATTTTTCTATAATTGCTGTACCTCTGACAAATTTATTGAGCAAGAAAAACAAGTTTCTTTGGACTGAAAAATGTCAGGAGGTTTCTGATAAGTTAAAGGCCATACTTAAGAGTGCACCAGTTCTTACAGCTCCAAATGTCAGCCAATCATTTAAACTGTCTGTTGATGCAAGTGATGTTGGGGTTGGAGCAGTATCGATTCAAGAAGATAGAAATGGTGTTGATCATCCAGTGTGCTATGTTTCTAAGAAATTAAATAAGCACCGAAGAAATTATTCAACAATCGAGAAGGAATGTTTGGCTTTGATATTGGCATTGCAACATTTTGAAGTTTACATTACTTCAGTTCTTTCTCAGATTATTGTGTTTAGAGAAACACCTTACTTTCATCGACAAGATGAGAACAAAAATCAGAGATTATTAAGGTGGAGTGTTACAGGAATATAATATTGACATCAGGCACATCAAGGGAAAAGACAAGTTAATAGCAGATGCACTTTCCTGTGTATAGAAATATTATTTCTTGTACACTTTGTAAAATTCATAAGAGTTCTTCTTACGTATTTTTTTTTACCTCGTACATAATTAATCTATGGCAAAAGAAAGCTTTATTATATAAATCAAGTTTTTCTTTTATAGGTGGAAGTGTTATATATATATGTAATTTTATTACTTGTTTTCTAGTTTCAATTTTTTATTTTTATTTTATTCCATTACATGCTATTGTAATAATAACTTTGTCTACTGGATTTTATATTTTTTTTAGAAATTCAATTCAGTTCTGTTTGACCTGATGAACAATCAGTAGTTGAAACATTGTATCTAGTTTCTGACCTTGGTCCAGAGTTCTGGTAAACATTTTTTATTATTATTCATTCCTATAATAAGAATTGTTAAGTTGAATCAATGCCATACCTGGAGATCGTGACAAATAACATGTGTTTATTGTTGCAAACCTTCGGTTTCCCCAGTGGCATGAATTTTTGACCCCCATCCGGGAATCTATTTTGCGTCTTAACTTACTGTATAACCGTTCATTGAGAAAAAAATTGCCAGTTGGGTTCTAAATCTTTGACACCTAAAGGTGTTTTGTTGTTACCAGTTTGAGTTCATTTTCTTATTTTTTGAAATTATTAATTCTTTCCCTTGAAAATACTGGTGCTCATACAGAAATTCTTGGACAAGGAAATTTATCGAAATTTATTCAGAAATTGTAAACTGGAATATTATTTTTGTTATTCAACAAGGAACTGTTGACAAGGCAACACTTTGAAGGTCTCGACATATGTCGTCGCCCTCCATTTTGATTTCATCGGGACTCGAACACAGATTCATTTAGGACTTTTCATTGATAGGACTTCTATTTTTAAATTCTTGGATTAATTTTGGATGTGATTCGTAAACCGTAAGTTCTTTTTCTTATTTTTACCTTGTTTTTCTAGGGAAATAAATCATTTGTTAAATTTTACAAAGCTTGTTGGCTTCACTCTTTTCTTGTTACCTTTTGTACGAGCCTAGACACGTAGCATCGCCAGTCACCTTATTTTGTTATCAGCATCGACGTAGGCGTTACTTTTAGTTTATTTTTCAAAAGCTATCAACACAAGCATAAAATACATTGGTATATAAAATAATAAATTAACCGCTAAGCACGATCAATATTACATTCTTATTTCGTGTAATGAATATCCTAGCATTTGCTTTTGTAAGTTTACATTGTTCCCGAGTCTTGTTGTTCTTACCTGTTTGGGCTTATATACCCAAGTCATATAATATTTTAACGCAGGTTTTCAAACGTTGGCGTGGTGGAGGTAGGGGAAGTAGCCATTTTAGTTGTATTTGAAATATTATGTCTTAATATTTTATATATTTAAAAAAATAGTTCTCAATATGTACGTGGAAATTTATTTCACACTACTGCAAATGCAGTTAAGTATCAAGCATACCAAGAATAATGAGCCGAAGACAAGATCCATCGCATTGATTTCCTTGGGAAATATAGCGTTACCAGCATGGAACGGAAACAGGTAAACTTCAACATTTATATAGTTGCATGTTTAATTCTTTTCTGAGGAAAGAACATATTATAAGAAATATAATTAATTTACGCTTGAGTGTTTGATCTAAATTTCGTAAAGTTTCCACTGACACATTGCATGATGCTTTTTGCCCTTACTTTTAATCCATACATTTGGTTCATAATTTTAGTACCTAGTTTTGGTCCCTATATTCACTTGCTACCTTCAGACAGAGTCGTGTCTATTAATCTGTGTTGGGTGGTTTGTATCTTTCAATAAGCTTTGGCGAAAATTAAAATATTTTCTGGAAATCATTCGAGATTCGTGTTTTTAAGCACCTGACGTCGATAGGAGTGGGAATAAACTCAACTGGAAAAAATTATTTTGCGATATTTTCTACGTAAGGAGTCTGGTTCAATACCCACCCTTGCTATCCAGGGGCTGTTGCCTCTGTGTGACCTGAGCAATTAATAGTCATTAGAAGCTTGAAAGCTCTGTCAATAGACCGCAACAAACGACATAAAAATACGCATAATTTAATGACCAGTGGCTTTATGTGTAAGACTGTGTGAATGGCTTCTGCTCCCTTTACCTTAAATTAAACAAGTTGAATTGTTTTAGCTGACATAAAGGTAGACAAAACATTTGGTAAAATTATTCTGCTAATATGAAAACACCAATACACAAACTGAACACGTTTCCTGCATCATAAGTTAAGCTATTAGACTAAAAGTGTTAAGTACTCGACTACCCACTCGTACAAAACTAAGCTAAAGGATTGTTATTTACTGGCATATTAGTCAATGGAGCAGTAAGTTGTGTATAGAAAATGCTAGAGTTATGTTATTCAAAATGTACCAAAATAAATGGTCCCACGGAAAACATGTTGGTTAAACAAGGTGCTTCACAACTCTTTTAAATACTGTTTTCCTCTATTTAATTGATATTATTAAATATTTCAAATGTCTCGAATTAAATACCGAAACTAAGGACGAAATGTGAATGTAATTAATTTTGCTGAAATCAAAGCTTTTCCTTTTCTTCATTTTTGAACAATAATCTCAGAATCAGTAGAGCCCGTGTTTCTTCAGAGAGAGACAAAACTGTTACGAAGTTGTCGTCGTGATCGTACAAAGAAACGGTTGCTGTCGGCTTCAAATCAAAGTTTGCTTTTGAAAGGCCGCTCTGGTCTTGACAAGAAACGCTTTAATCTCAAAGTTATTATATGCATTAGAACGTGGGGATCGCCTTTCATCTTTCTGAGTGCAGCCATGATTTTGGCGGTATGATTTGTGAAGTCAAAATACTCTCCCTAATGATCTCATATTTGAATAGAATCCAATTGCTTTCGTCGCTGGAGTTTCTCTTTTAGATATTGGATAAGTAGATTGTGTCCTATTGTCCAAAACCCTCAATCTTAGCTTAGAAGCCACTGAGATCCCTCTCTATAGAGATCTACAATTTCTTGGAATGAAATGCGAAGTCATTTGCTAGCATTGGACCCACCGTTTCACACTGTCCCTGGGGTCATATCGAGAAAACCACTGAGATTCCTAAATTATAGCCATATAAGTTCTGCCTCTGCACGAAAAGGTCAAAACCCTTGTTTTCAACTATTGATCTTTTATACCTCAACATTCACAGAAGGACACTCAGAAACGGCATCCAAATTTATTATTTCTACTGGTATAAAATAATATTTTTGCGAAAGTACGTTCGGATGGTTCACGTCACCATATCAGTCTCTTTTAACAAGTGTCAATAATAAGCAAACGTAAAAATATGAAAGATGACCATGACCTGAATTGGCTATGAAAAGGAGAATTTTTTGATAAGTTATATGTCTAGTGTATGTTATGAAAGAACGCTATCACAAACTTAATTCTTGTACCAGTGGCTCTCTTTTATAACAGACGTGTATAAGGCCTTAGTTATGCGTGCAATGAATAAAATTAATTTCTAGAGTTGGGATTAAAGTTCTAACTAATACTGTCACTTCTGGCAACCTATAAAAATTTGAGTTTTACGCTCACCCTCACTTCTTTAACCCAACACTACCCTGGGGCTGTATCTGATATATGAAGTCTTTGTAACGTTCTAATCCTCACGCGGTCATCCTCGTAAAACATATAATCAGCATCTCTATGAGCAGCCTGAAATTCGGTTAAAGACTTACAGGCCAACACTACCTATTCCGTTATATCCAACTCAATCATCGCTATTGAGTGCTGCATTCATGATAGGAAACCGTCTGTGCTTTCTCTCTCTCTCTCTCTCTCTCTCTCTCTCTCTCATTTATGGAGAAATTACCTTTCCTAAACATTCTGTATATACATTTTAGTGATGTTTCCATTTTGGTCATATGAATTGTTTTTCTGTTAAAAATCTTGCAAGGTTGAAATTGCCTTCACTTTCGATTCCTCTTTAACATTCTAGAAATAAAAAGCACACGGACTTTCACCCATGCGTGGTATATTACTTCCTTTTACGTATATCGAACTTGTACAAACATTTTTACCTTTACATGTATAAAAACACACGGACATTCACCCATGCATGGTATATTGCTTCCAGTTACATATGTAGAAATTGTACAAACATTCTTACCTTTACATGTATGCATCGCATTTTTTTTAAACATTGGAATGTCATGAGCGACACTAGCCTCTAAACGAACTCCATGACCAAACATTTACAATCTCTAACGGGAAATTAGTATTTTCAAATGTATGTTTAATATTGTTTGGTGTACTCTTGAACTGGAATGCCTTAGTACGTTAGAAGTTGTGTCTGTGCCGTTCAGAGCACATATTATACTTTATCACATTGTTAGGAACTGTTGACCTTAAATGGAACTAATTGACTTCTAACATGAATTTAATATTTGTGCTATATTTAAATTGGTTAGAAGTTGTTTTCCTCGGAAAGGCAAAACGCCGTGTATGGGAACAACTCCTTAGTCAATTATTATGATTCCGCAATATTGAGTCACTGTTATAGTGATGGGTTACTTAAGCCATGAATCATAACAATATTATCACTATTATAATGGTAGGTTGTTTCATCCTATTAATCGTAAGTGGTGAGACAGCATTAGACGGATTCGTTGTTTAACATATGACCCATTATAATATTGATCCAGTATTATAATACCGAGTTTTGTTACCCATGATTCATTTCAATCTTGAGTCAATATTATAATATTGGCTTGCTTAACGCTTGAATCATTACAATGGCGATCAACTATTATAACGATGGCTTGTTTAACATATGAATCATTGCAATATTGATTCACAATGATAATATTGGCATGTTTAACCAATGAATCATTACAATATTGAGTCAAAAAATCTTGAGTTTGATTAAATGTATTGATCTTAGAAACATTTTTATTTGCTGGCAATTATAAACTATGTTTAATGATGGAAAACCATTTTGACTCCACCACAAAGTCTCAACAGGTGATATCACCAAACAATAAGTTTGTCAATAAAAATTTGTTTCAGATCCACGTCTTTTTCTTAAATTCGTTTTGATTGAACTCATTTACACAGTGTTCAAAAAGACGGTCATGATGTTGCTACATTTGAGATCACAAGTTAAATATTGTATAAATTATTTAAGGAACTTAGCTCCTTCCAAACATATTGAAATATTTGTATCTTTCTACCCAAGCAGAAGGAGAATCACCGGTACCAAAATGACTGTAACATTAGAGAAAATGGATGAAATAAATATAAACAAATCCATTTAACGATTTAACATACCAGTATGTAGAAGCAAAATACGAAACTAAACAGATAGTGAGCCTGTAGCCATGCGTTATGGTCTGGTTTCGTCCAGGTTTAACAAAATAGAAAAAATAC
>JAECUM010019184.1:0-56888 GCA_016617855.1 Megalonaias nervosa | reverse complement strand
AAAACAAATGTAATAATTACCCAGGATAAGAGACATCCAACGTCGTTCAACCTGGTCGTCAGGTATTCCCTTTTGCTATTTGTTTTACAGTATGGTGGATAGTACTGCGATTTATATTTCACATAAAAATTTTGGTATCCTTATTTTCACACAAAAGTTTTACTATCCTTATTTTTGAAATGAAATTGTCAGCGATTTTACATAAAATTTACTGAGTATCGTTTTTCGTATTTCGAAACTGTTTGGTATCATATCTTCTAGCAAATCGTCTTTGTCTCGCAGTTCATGTTACAGATCTAACATAATAAACTTTTCACCTCTGAGATACGCTCGAAGTTGATTAAGAATTTTATTATAAGTCGTTATTGCTATTTTACATGAAGTATTTTTGTTCTCGTAGTTTGGCTTGAACTTTTCATTTATTGTTGATAAAAAAAAATACCTATCCCCGACACAATTAACAATAATGGGTTTGCGGTTCCGCCAGCTGTAGCAATTCTAGCTATTGTTAGTAATATTGGAATACAATGCAGCGCGCTTATTATTCTGCTGAAATATTTTCTAGCGCGTCTGACAACATAAGATAACTGACCCAGTTTAAAATTTTTAAGTACTAGGTGCTGCCTGAGGATTGAATAAGCTGTTGCAAAACTTAAAAGACCGGGAATATCAGCTTCTGCTATATCTATGGAGGGTAGATTTAGGCACCAGCAATCAGCTCTTTGATATTTTTGTATTTTACTTATGTCAGTAACTTTCCAGCTTCTTTTGTATAGTTTTTTAATGCAATTCCTTTAGAACTATTTTGTATTTCATAATCATCGTCAATAATATTTTTACAGTTGTAATTTCGTCGAGCTCTTGATAAATATATCTCTTTCGACATCATCATATAACTCAATTCTAGACTCAATTTCTGATACTGTGTTTAGTGCAGCATTAATGTGACTTACGTTATACTTTTCAATCAAAACTAGATATGCTGTTGTTAGCAGGTTAGTGTCAGTACTGTTATCTATCATTTCTAACAGCGTCTTTTTATTATAATAGTCTATATCGAGTGCACTAAATACTAGACGTTTAGCAAATATGTCCTTGAGCTTATGACTTTTAAGAAACTTGTGTTTCCTTGTTTCAGCTAGTTTGTAAGCTCGTCGTGAATCTTCTTTAGTCGCTCTTGCTTTTGTTTCTTACCACCATGAAATTTTGTTTTTACAAGGTTAGATTTATCAATAGTCAAAACATTTTCTTTATTTAGCTCGAGCAGTGTATTTATCAAAACGTTTTCAACCTTTAATCGCCGCTCCTCGCAGTCGCTTACGGGACAGTATTTGCTAATTATATTAAAGTCTCTAACAGCGTTTTTTATTTGAAACCCTAGCAAAATTGTCGCTGTTCTCAGTTAAACCGAGGAAAGGTAAAGTTAATATTTTCATTCGAGCAATTATATTTATTGCTCTTGCCTTTTCCACATTCTCTAGGTCTAGCTGATCAACATCAGCTATTTCGATCTTCATTTTCGGGTTTAGGATAAAATTATAAAACTCATTTGCTACCCTGATCGATGGAGGACTAATAGACATTATATATTATAAGTACATTAAACTCACAGCGTGCTAGTACGCCAGAACTATACTCGGTCATCGAGTATATATATATGTAAATTGCCGAGAAGTAGTAGTAAGTAGTAGATGTAGTAGTAACATTATCCGGAGAAGTATCATCAAAATGATAACCCAATCCCCTATACAGCTCATCCCATGTTGTATTATCGTCAGATCCTTCTAATTTCCAATCATAAATGTATACGATATTAGCATTTATTTGACCTCGTAATTGAAATTTCCATATTGCTACGGCAGCTGGACTCTGTATTTTAATCCAAAAGTTTGATATTTCCCCGTCTGTGATCCACTCTAACCCACTAGAAATAGGGCTGTTAAAAGCAAACGCATAACTTGTGTTATTATCCGAATAATAACTTGATGCAATTGCAATAAAACCACAACGATTATTAACAGGATCAACAAGTTGTGGGATATGACCGACAATATGTTTAGCTCATTTTGTACTACCACCAATCACTTGCGATTTGGTAACACTATCCACGCACTGTTTATTGGTAAGATAGGATGTAGATACAGGCAAATACGTAAAAGTTATCTTATTATCAACCATATCGATCTCACCTGTTACAGTACCATCGGATTTTTTAAGACAATTGGCATCTGCAGAAGTAATTGCACTTGCTGATGCTGCACTTATTTCAGCGTCAACATAAAATTTATTTGTTAGATCAAACGGGGCAACTGGATTATATGTCGTTGTTATTTTATTGGAGCCCATGTTTAACACACCTGTAATTGTACTACCTGTTTGCTTAACGTAAAGTGCATCAGCAGCTAGACCTGATAAATCAATAGCACTGTTTGTTGCAGTAATTGATCTCAGGTCAACACAAGATCTATGAGTAATATCATATCCAGCATTTGCGCTATATGACGTTGCTATTTTATTAGATCCCATATGTAACGCGCCAGTAACCGTATCGCCGGATTTTAATACAAAGTTGTCCTTGACAAACTTTACACTTGTTACA
Source organism: Megalonaias nervosa (assembly GCA_016617855.1). Lineage (NCBI taxonomy): Eukaryota > Metazoa > Mollusca > Bivalvia > Unionida > Unionidae > Megalonaias > Megalonaias nervosa. The sequence goes on along the minus strand of JAECUM010019184.1, from coordinate 54,289 downwards.
GAATCGTTATTGGTCAAAGTTATATTATCAAGTTGGGTATTAAATATTAATTTCTCACAAAAATCTAACGAGCCAGTCATCGCCTCACCAGATAATGACAACTTAGAATTGTCTACCAAGCTAAGCGGTGCATAGCTTACCGCCTGTGAAGTATTCGTGTTGGGGGGAGGTATTCGGTCTCGAGATTTACAATTCTTTTTTTTATTCATGTTGATGTTTCCGGCCATCTTTCCACTATTTCTACACAGCTCCGGTGGACTAGTGGTTAGAGCGTCCGCCTCGGATGCTGGAGGTCGAGGATTCGATCCCCGGCGGAGTCATACCAAAGACTTACAAAAATGTGTTATGTATATGTAATTTAATTATTTGTTTGTTAGTTTTAATTTATTTTATTTTATTTTATTCCATTACATGTTATTGTAATGATGATTTTGTCTACTGGATTTGATCTTTTTTAGAAATTCAATTCAGTTCTGTTTGACCTGATACACAACCAGTAGTTGAAACATTGAATCTTTTGCTGACCTAGATTCAGAACCAGTTTCAGGTTTGGAGAAAACAACTTTTTTATTATTCATTTCTAGAGTAAAAACCATTGATTTTAGCTAAGGCCATACTAGAGTACGCGATGTTAGGCATGTAATGTTTCTACGTTGTTCTTCTAAGAGGTGATCACGTGACCATCATCCAGGAATCTGTTTTACGTCTTAATTTACTGTATAATCGTTTTTTTGAGAAGAACTAGCCAGTTGGGCTTAATATCTCCGACAATTAATGGTGTCTTGTTGTGACCAGTTTGAGTTGAATTTGTATTTTTTGGAATTATAGATTCTTTCCCTGGAAAATACTAGTGCTCATCAGAATTCTAGAACAAAGACATTTATTGAAATTATTCGGAATTCAAAAACTGGAATACTATTTCTTTCTGATTCAATAAAGAACTGTTGACACATCAGGACAAAGCAGACCATCGAAGACGACATCGCCTTCCATCTTGGAATTTCATGAGGATTCGATCTGTGATTTCTTTAGGACTTTTTATTGATAGGACTTATATTTTTAAATTCTTGGATTAATTTTTGGATTTTTTCGTAAACCGTAAGTCCTTTCTCTTATTTTTACTTTGTTTTTCTAGGGAAAAAAATGAATTTGTTAAATTTTACAAAGCTTGTTGTCTTCACTCTTTTCTTGTTACTTTTGTACTAGCCTAGATACGTAACAAATGGTACTAACAGCTGCCTCGCATGGCGCTCAACATTAAGGGCTCAGTGTTAGGACTGGTCGGCCTGGTGTCAGGATAATGTGACTGGGTGGGACATCATGCTACATGTTTGCGGCGTGATGCCACAGTGCTAGACATCACTATAAACTGCCACACTGCAGACATCGTAGCGATATGACTGAAACATTGTTAAAGCTTCGTTAAATATCCAAATCACACACACACGCAAACACACACACCACCACCACCAGTTATTGACAACTTACTATTGCTGACAGCATTAAGTTGGGCTAACCTCACTGCTTGTGAGTTATCTACGGCGATAGGTGGATATGTTGTCCAGCACTCGTTGCCCTGACATGATAAGGTTGCCACTCATTGTGTCACCGGATCGCTTAAGATAATTTGTCAGATCAACCTATGTAGCTGTTATTGTTTCAGCAGATGAAATACAGAATAACGTACCAAATTTTGTGTTGTAACTCATGTTATTGTAATTGCTGCTGACAAAATTTTGTGTACATGTTATATGATGAGCATAATAAACTTTGATACCAATCGATTAATACAAAAGAAATACAACTACGAGCTACCTGATTGTCATTTCCTTTTAGTCGGATTTGCTGGATCTGGCAAAACAAACTTGCTAATGAACTTGCTACTCAACGACATATTCAACTACGATCGGGAGTATATTTATACGATCAATCCCCAGCAGGACAAATATGGGTTGCTGAACAATCACAACGAAAAACTAAAGAATAAAGTTGGTGTTGGTGAAAAAAATATTTGTTATAAGGACGCCCGAAGATCTTGTTCCTGTTGCCAAGAAAGACTCGGACGAACAATATTGTTGTATTTGATGACATCCCGTTGAGCAATGCTGAAATGGAGGAGATCAAATCTTATTTTTCATTGTCAAGAAATCGAAGATGCGATGCAATTTATCTTGCCAAAGGTTTTTATAAAATTGATCGTTTTGTCAGAAGAAATACTGGTTGTTTAATATTGTTTAACGGACTGGAGAACATTGACGTGCAAAGCATATCACGAGAGCAATTTGGTGACTTTTCCAGAGACAAATATTTTGAGCTGTATCATGTGGCCGATCAAAGAAATCACATTTTTTTTTTCTTATTCAATAAACGTGTCAGAGATACCAAGCACATGTTTCTATGCAGAATTGACAGGTTCTTACATTGTGAAGAAGTATAAAATTAATGTGTGTTATTCACAATAATGCACAAGGCGCGGATAAATCTAAAAAAGAAATATATAGCAACAAGAGTTGAGTTTTTAAAAAAAAGTTGAGCAAAAACGTGCTGCACAAAAAAAAAAAAAAAAAAAAAAAAAAAAAAAAAAAAAACCCGCAAAAGAAACTGCTTGACTCACTAAGCATAACCGAATCTGTACTTGGCAAACAATTCGGTACTGACAAAGTATCAACAGGAGATCTAGAAAAACTAAAAGATAAAGATTTGTGAGGACTGCTCGAGGAAGGACAAATGAAAATTGCTGAGAGTATCGTTGAGCGAATTTGTGATCCGGATGCACGACAAGCTGAGGTTTTACAAAATATGAAAGAAAAGATTTGTTATTTAGTAAGCAAATGATAGAAAAACGAAAAGGCAAAAGATACTTGAGAAAGTAAACAAGAAAAAAATAACAGAAAATTATAAGAACGCCATCTACAGAAAAATTTATTATTTAGAATATTTTGCCTTTGATGTTGGAAATAAAGATATTAATTTTAAAAATACACGAAAAATAAGATCTGGACTAATAATGAAGAAGAATCTTTTTTGAAAAAGTTGTATAATGTAATACAAAGAGCAGATGAAGCTAGATATATTTTGGATTCCGCTACGGAATTAGATGCTGAACAATCATGTAATATAATCCGACAAGGTGTTATTGCAAAGATATATTTGGAAGTTTTTGACAGAGTTTGACGAGCCGAAAAAGGTTTTACAGTGCAAAAAAATTTCAAACAATGGCGAAGGAAATAGAAGATGAAGAGTTAAATAAAACGAAGAAAGATGAGCAGCGGAGTATAGAATATGATAAAAAAATTTGAATCAGATTCTGAATATGATACTCTAGAAGAAAAAGATGGTGATGGATTAAAGATCTTTAACTCGGCCACTGATATTATTGATCAACTGATGCTGATAATTTCATCAAAGGAAGCTGGAAACAGTATCACAGAAATTGATAATGAAATAGTTGAAATACTTGATCATCTAAGATCGAACAGATCATGAACGACTGACGAGTATCATGTGTTACGCAGCGATCTGATTAGCTAACACAAACCAGTTATTATGTTTTTATTTGCGAATAACAAATAAAAATGTCGTCGGTGACACTGTTTACTCGACTCATCTCAGACAACATCGAACGCGCAAACTTTCTGCTTTTTATAATCATGTTATCGAACTTGATCCTAGGTCCCCAAAGCAGTATGAAATCGGATTAGTATCTGCTACTGTCTGACACTCTATGGCAAATGTTAAAAGTAACGTCAACGATGATTTTACGTTCGGGTTGAAAACCAATGGCATCATCGAGTGGAAAACTGTTAAGATACCACAAGGCGCCTACAACGTCACAGATATAAAAGAAAACAATAAAATATGATATTACCACTGGCAGTAGTTGTATATCATCTGATAATATCGAGATCATTTAGAACTACAACACGTTACGAGCAAGAATAACACTAAAAACCAAATTGATTATCGATCTAAGTAGCAAATACACAATCGGATCATAACTCGGATTTAACAAACAACAATATGGATCTGACACATCTGCAACAGCGAGTCAGCCGTCAACATCACAGATGTAAATGCAATCTTGATAAACTGTTCTATTGCAACTGGGTCATACACAGCACGGGGTAATCAAGTCAATCCAAGACAGATAATATACTACCCTATCAATGTTGAAAATCAAATAACATCTATCACGATGGCACTTACTGATCAATCAAGTAGTCAGATAGATCCCAACAACGAAATTGTGACTTACTATTTACATCTGCTCTTCAGCAGCTGAACAAAGTCAATTTTATCAGACAATTTGAATAACAAGATGAAACAACCAAAAATGTATCACAAAAAATCGTAGTTGGCTTTTCTGGAAATGTATTCTCAAAGATAATTAAAATATACCTGGAATAGACCACAAAGTAGCGCCAATCGAGTAAGACGCGTCAAAAAAGGTTTTGCAACAGGACCCGCATCTGCAGACGGAACAGCTGTCGGACAAAAGATCGCTGATAAAATCAAAGGTGGTACGAAGCGGTCCGGATATAAAACATGCTATTTCTGAAATAGTTCCTCATCAGAAACAGCACGTGCTATGATAACAATGACAAAAAATTGTTGTATCCGGCCGGAGAAGAGATTGTTAGAAAACTCGTAACACGAACTAGACCAAAACTTGATGTTGCTGGTTTCTAGGTGATTGTAAAATAATCACGATTTTGTCTGATGATTACAATAAAATGTCTATATAAATTATCTTGACCTTGCCGATGAGATATCCGTAGACGACTCTGCAAAGGAGTTCGAGTATATTGAATATCTTGACGAGAACGCTAATGAACCTAACAAGATGGGGATTAGAATATTAATACTCGAGACGAAGATGTGTTTTTGCTGCCGCACAAAGCAGTACTTGAAGTATGAGGTAGTATCAAAACAAATAATAATGCACTCGTGAACAATGGTTGGAGTTTGTTTAAAAGCGCAAGATATCAACTAGTCAATCAAACAGCTGAAGATATTTCTATGCATCGACTAGTTGCAAGCACAATCTTAAACGTTGTATCGTTTAGCAATGATTACTAGAAATCTGTTGCAACAAATATGATGTGGTTCAAAGATACTGGAAACGGAAATATTACCTCAAATGAATTTAATTACTTTACTATAATTAATGCTGGGGCCCCGAGTGGCCGAGTGGTCTAAAGCGCTCTCCGTTACGGATCACTGCCATCTCACCTCTGTCTGCGTGGGTTCGAGTCTAAGATTCGGCGAATGTGGATATGTGAGAAAGCTTGCCAGTAGCTTCTCGTGGGCCGGTGGTTCTTTCCGTGGATTTCCCGGTTTCTTCCTCCACCATTAATACTGGCCGCCATGTATAGCCTATCTTGTGCTGAAAAATGGCGTTAAGCCCCACAACAACAACAACAACAACAACAACATAATTAATGCTAGAGCTGATGCTTCTGCTGATTTAACTTTAACAAGAGATTTTCTTAATGCTAACTCTGGATTTCTTGGAATCGTTGCACCAGCAATAGCTGCAGATGCAGATGCTGTAAGGACTTTGCTGACAAACGTTTGTTCCTTCTGGAATTCCTCCACCCGGCGCTGATGGAGTTGCAATGCTGACAATAATAAATAGGATAACAAAAATTAGAAATCGAACAGATAATGAAGGTTAGGCTATTGAAAGAGCGTTCACAGACGGATCAAAACAAATTACGATGATTACAGTTGAGCACACTATTTGGTTTTTGTCGCAACTATAACAACTTATTTCGTGGTATAAAACACACGCTTATACTTGACAGATCTGATCAAAACGATTGTTTGATGAGAAATGTTGTTCGTATTATTGGTGCTGATAACCCTAATGATATTAATACTAATTTTAATTGTATGATTTCTAAGCCTGCGCTATGGATTCCTCGAGTTGTTGTGTCCGTCTCAAAATTAATAGAGCTTGAGACAGTATTCGCCGCGTACAGCAGAAAAATATGTTTCGAACAGCACAAGGTTTTTCAAACAGCTGTACCAAATTCAGCTGATAACACATGGCGAATAACAACAGCGCCCAGCGAACAGTTACTTCGTCGTGTATTTGTTGTGTTTCAACAGCAAGATCCACTTAATATTTAGTTGCAAAACAATTCCGTCTTCGATAACATTGACGTAAGACGAATATTTATTAGAATCAAGCCTAAGCAATATCCTGAACGAGCTATCGAATGTAATTGTGCTAACAATGCTGATAAAAATTTATCTCCTGTTTATATGTATCTGATGGAAGCGATGCAAACATATCAGGACGCTGTCAGTGGATCTCAGATATCATTCGAAAAATTTCGATTTCTTTAACCGATATTTCATTTTGATGTTAGTATGCACAGCGAACGCGCTATTGGATCAACAGCTGTCATTGAAGTAACATGAATGTTAGGAGAGGCTCCATGAGCTGCACCAGCTAATCAGCATTACGCTTATGCACTTGTAACATCTAACAAATATATAACACGTGACGCTGTACGAGGTAGAATGACTGCTCAAGTCTAATGTGCAAGCACTTGGAGTGCATAGAAATGGAGTGTAAACACTATAATGTTATCTGATAAAATCAATAATGACATATATTTTGCATGATATTAATCTGTCACAAGAACAAATACAAAACAATAGCACGGGCGTTAGCTAAATGAAAAGCAGTTTCATTAAAAATATATTTCAAACGCATCGCGTTCCAACAATGTTACTTCTTACACAACGCCTGATATCCTAATTGTTAAAAGATAAGCCGTTTTTACTTGATCTGTCAGTGACACAAATAACAGCATTTGCCAGATCAAAAGCGATCCTTGGCGGATGAATCGGGACAACGATAGCTACTTTAGCACGAACATTATTGCCAAAGATTCTGCCTGTGCTAGGAATGTTAGGCTTAGCTGCAGCATCAGGTGCAGTATCAGGAGCTACAAAAATCGGTATCCGGAGATAGAGTCACCGGTGACGGAAACAGTTGCTGTAACAGGGGCCGCTATAAAGTCTAAATTTTATCTGATCGATTATTATAACAATGCCGACAATACGAGCACAAAAACTCCTATTACAAAAAAGGAAGAACCAAAAGAACGAACTGCAACGAGGTCAGGGACGGGTTTATATGCCCGCTGCTAGCAGGGATAGCAGGAAGTTTATTACCAAATCTGTTAGGGATAGGACACGCAATGCAGGTATACCCAATGCGAAGACGGACTAGTGGAAGTTGTGGCCAAGGACTGGTGCTACCGGGAACCAGACGATGAAATCATCGACGAGTTCTAGAACTCGAAAGATGGAATCGTCCGCATTAAATAATTTTGAAATTGCTGATAAACTTAAAGATATAAGCTGATTTATCGGAGTATTTTCAAAAGATGAGTGAGCTGATAGATCACCGAAAGATAATCAAAACTGTGTCTTCAATATCCAAGATTTCATTGGTGGATCTGGAACTCACTGGCTAGCTCTTTACAACAGCAACTGCTTTGACTCGTTTGGTGTTCCTCCGAGTGATGTCATCAAACAAAACGTCCTAAAAACAATAAATAAACTATAACTCTAATCAGCTTCAGCCAGTCGGAACTTCAGCTTGTGGTTATTATTGCGTTATGTTTATCTTGCAGATATCTGGGACCCAAGCGACCAAGTCTGATGACAAACCAGGTAACTTTTTTAAAGTTTATTCTGCAGTTTGACCCGTTTCCAAGTATCAGCAATGATCGCAAAGCGGTACTTGGATCGTAAACGATCTTACATTAATTTTGTCTGACATCAAGTATAAAATGACAACATATTTTCTCAAATGCAGAACCAAAACCAATAACATCGATGAAACAACAGAAACAACCGCTAATAACAGAAAAATGCTAAAAAGTATCTGTGATGTCTATGGTAAGAGAAAGAGTGTGTTCCTTAAACAAGATAAATCCGGTGATAGTTGTGGTGTGCAGTGCAAAACCAGAGTGTTAGCACTCTGACAATAAGGTCCGACGATAAAGTCATTTTGGTAAGCGACTAAAAACAAATGAAACATAATTGCGAGGGTGTGAACAAAGATCTGTATTTGGAGCAAAATAAGATAATTGCTTAGTGACAGCGTTGGATATACATAAAATTGTTGGCACATTACCGAAACTAAAGTGAGGTTGGACATTGCTGAGATATGAATATACCGGACTATGGAATCCACTTGATCAGCAACTTGATGAAAATGACAATCCGTTACCCGGACAAGAACCTTACAAGGGAGTTGATGAGATTGCGATGAGTCATGACATTTGCTACCGTGATAACGTCGACGAAAAACCAGGTTGCAATCGTGTCATATACTTGATGAATTACGAGAGATGAAACCGAATAATATGAGAGAACGATTTGAGAGAAAACTAGTACAAGGTATCATTGGAGCAAAATATAAACTTTTCGTTGGTGTACCTGGTAAACATGCTATGGAGACGCTAACGTATGAGCTACACTGACCTAAAAAAGTTTCTACGACGGAAGGTCCTCGCAAACGCAGTTGATGATATCTGGGCGATAGATCTAGCAGATATGCAAAACATTGCACAGTACAACGATAACAAAAGATACTTGTATAACGTTATTGATGTCTTCAGCATATACGCGTTTAGTGTTCCTGTTTGTTATAAAAATGGATCGACGATAACAAATGCGCTTAAAGATATTATTGTTAAGACGGATCGAAAACCAAATAAAATCTGGACCGACCATGGATCAGAGTTTTTTCACAAAACGTTCGAGCAGTTTCTGAAACAAAACAATATAAAATAATATGTTACCGGTAACGAAGGAAAGAGTGTTGTTGTCGAACTAGTTAATCGTACGAGAACAGAAAAGATTTACAAACATCTTGCAGCAGACAATACCAACAGATATATTGATGACCTGCCAGCGATTATAACGGATTATAATAACCCTAAACACAGAACAATTGGAATGTCACTGAACGATGCTATCAAAGTCCAGTTGTTGCAAACGAGAACATATATCACCGACACAAATTTAACGTTGGTGATCGTATCAGAATTTCATTAACGAAAACGACATTTGAAAAAGGATTTACCCGGAACTGGTCTGAAAAAGTGGTTGTCATCGACAAGATTTTAATAACAATACCGGTCACGTACAAGCTAAAATATCATGCAAATGAAGACGTCATAGGAAGTTTTTATTAGCAAGAACTTCAACTAACAACACAAGATATATTTGATATCAAACGAGTGATAAAAACGTGGTAATAAAAGTTTGGTCAAATGTCGCATTTACGGTGATAGTTTTAACAGTTGGATACCAACTAGTTCGATCAAAGATCTCGGAGTAGATCGCTAGATCTTTTCATATTTTACCAGAACAGACGTGCATTTAATGGTCTGCACAACGATATGTGATACTGTCTTCGATTTTCTGTTAAATCTGTCAACAAGTTTGAAATCTTTACAAAAATATATCAATTTTATATCTTTTTGACGACCGTAAACTTCAAGTTGTCCAATAAGCATAAGTGGCTTTAATATCTCCCAAAATACCTGGTGCTTTGTGACAGTAAAATCAAATTTTTTATCTTATTGTCAAGGTGATATTTGACATTATATCGTGATTGCGCTACGAAATAAACTTGTTCGTACCGAGCTATAATACCTTGTTCATCGGCAAGTTGATCATCAGCTACACAAAATAAATGTGTTTCTAGATCAAATTGACTTATTCAACTTGCTGATGAGATGTTGTCAGTCGATTATAATCTTCAATTCTATCTAGATATCTCGAAGATCAGATAATCGTTGAGACGTATCATATATTATCATCGACATTATACATAAAATGTTTATCTAATAAAGAGTAATAAAGAATGCCAGACTAAATAAGGAGTATTGTCAGAGCTAAAATATTGAATATGAACCTGTTTTTTGACGCGGTGAAAGTTTTCATGAGCAATGATAAAACGGATCTCAAGCATGCTAATCTTATCGTTGGATACTCGGTATTTGAGGTCCTGTGAACAGATTCCGAGGTACTGGAACTTGAAAAAGACAAAAAGATATTTGTCAGATATGAGAAGGGAAACTGTCATGAATTGGACTCATTGTTGCTTGACCCGAGAAAATCTTAGGGATATTCTAAAGATTGGTCTGTGATCAACAATATTATGTTAAATAGTTGAATAATATGGAACGGTTTGTTACTCGAGCTAATGTTGTAAACACATATCAAGTTGAAAAGGCTATAAGAAACATGTTTCGCCGTGATGTTAACGCGATGGCCCACTTCGAAGTAGAACAAGAAAAAAATAATCTTATTTTGCTCAGTAACAATGAAGTCGATCGCATGCTAAAATATGGTAAGATTTGGATAGAGTACGACAGAGAAGCGCTAAACAAGTATGTTAACTACTGTTCCACAAACAGCGATGTTGCTGCTATACTAAACAACAAATGAATATCGAAAGATTTTATCAAATGTTGTTGTTGAAAAAGCTGATTTTGTGGTGCCATCAGCAGCAGATTTGATTCATGCTGAGCAAATGTTAAAGTATTTTGCTGCTGCTATTATTGAAGACAACAGTGTTTCTTCACCTGTGATTGAGTTTGTTGATGTGACAGGTTTGGTAGGATTTTTAAAATTAATGCCACCTGCTCTGCCACGTCTCATATTTTCCTTCTGTGACACAAGGTGAAGATTTTCGAGACGACTATCGTTTTTAATTCCGTTTTTATGATCGATAACTAAGCCATTAGGAATCAAACCATGAAAGTCTTCAAACACATATCTGTGTGATTTGTATAAAATTTGATTAGTATTAGCTACTCGTAAATTACCCGAAAATAACTATACTTATCAACGCTACCAATATTGTTTTCTTGTTCAGATGTTTCGGACAACAACTCCTCTGTTATCCTCATACAAATCATGGATCGGATGTTGTGTAGGCTCCTCTCTCAAAGACAAATTTGCAACGTTATTGTCGGTGACTTGATCAATGACATGATAAATTTGCATTCCAGCTGTAATATCATCATTGAACAGAACCCAGATAAATTCACGCAAAAGGAAGTCAGTGTACTTTGTATCATGCTAGACTTCACTTTTATATTATAACCATCTGGTGTTATAATCCGAATGAAGCTTCAGTTTTAAGATTAATAATAACTCCAAGTTCATTGCCAGCGAGCAAATTCTATTTTGGATGGCACCAGAATATTTCCTGGCACCTTGCAAGACTATTGATTCTGATAGGTCGCTGGTATAATTTTGCCATCGTATAATATTGTGTTTCTCGAATCTCAAATTAACAATTTATTTTCGTAATATTAGAGAAATATAATGCACAATATTAAATGATGTTGAAACTTGAAGATATCGCAAAACAACGTTTGTTCGTGACAAAATATCAGCCCCAAAAATTTCAACAGCAATTGCCGGATTTAACAATAGCAGGAGATTTGATAATCAACTTTTACTAACAACTTTCTCATCTACAAATGTTTCATTTACTTCAACCAACTGTAAAATCTGAGCTTGCACCGCACAAGGGTCTAAAAATCATTGTGCAATTTCGTGTTCGTTTTTCAAAGTTGAGTATATCGTCAGATCGGCAATCTGATCAGACGCAATCATCTCAACAGCAATTCGAAGAACGTGCTGATCCTTACATTACATCGCTATCCCGCCGAGTTTTGATTGGAAACAAACTTGTTGTCATTGTCAGATAATATATTTCAGGTGATACAGAAAAAGATTGATGAATATACAACATCTGGATCGGGTTGGAGATTCGATAAAAGAACAGACAGTTTGTTTCATACTATGAAATATAATTCATTGCGATGTAGTTCATATGTCGATCTGCCAACAAAAATTAAAAACTCAAAATGTTGTATCAATGTCAACGATAATAAAATTCTTTCAGTGCGTTAAATTTCAGAGGAATAAAATTTCCAGTCTCAGATGCGCAAATAGATAAGGTCGAAAAGCAGAATATCAGCGTGTTACCTGGTAGTATTAACGTGTACAGGATGGAAGACTATAGATCCCTAACGATCTATCCGTGGAAAGTATCTGATCTAGGTAATCAAAAAACGATAAATCTGTTGTTGTATCAGGGGTATTATGTGTTGATAAAACATTTCAATGGATTACTGCGCCTATATTACAACAAGCACAACGAAAAGAAACATCTATGTTTCAAGTTTCTCCATGGATGTAAGTTCCAGCTGGTATTAGATCGTCACCTAGACTATTGTTCTAACGTACAACGAATCTATGTCAGGTAAAGATGAAAACATATAGCAGTTTATATTCCCTACTGCATATTACAGAAATAAGATGAAATTTCCTTTTATAATCTACTACGATTTTGAGTCGATTCTACTTCCGGTTCTAGGAGTAGAAAATAATCCTGATAAATCTTCTATAAGAAAAGTACAAGAATATGTTCCATGTGGGGTCGTATACAAAGTTGTATGTGCTGTTGATAAACGTTTATCAAAACCTGTTAAACTTTATCGTCGAGAAAATGCTGCTGTGTGTTTGCTGATAAATCTCATTGGCGAGGTTGATGCCATTATGATGTTGCTCGACAGGATAACGAAAATGAAACCGCTTACAATAAAATATAAAACAGAATTTTCTTCAGAAAAAAATATGTCATCTTTGCGAGCAGGCGTTTACGACTCAAAATCTAGTAAATGATCACTGTCATATTACAGGTAAGTATCGCGGTCTAGCTGATGACAAACGCAATCTTAAATATACCGCACCAGATTGTGTTCCTGTTGTATTTCCATGTTTACGACCCTAATATTATCGTAGAAGCATTCGGCGACAAAGATATAATTAGCCGAATAAAAATCAATAGCAACGATAAAATAAAATGCATTCGAAACAATATGGAAAAGTATATGTCTGTGACACTCAGCAAGTTGAGATTTATTGATAGTCTCCAGTTTATGGCGGCATCGTTAGACGAACTCGTGCAAGGAAGTGGAAAGTTTGATAATTTGACTGATCATTTCGATGACAAAGTAAATTTATTTACAAGAAAATGTATCTTTCCATATGAATATCTTGATGACTGGGATATATTTAATGAAACAAGGTTGCCTGACCGGGAAAGTTTGTATTCTCGACTAAATCTTGAAAGTGGCAGCGATAACGACTATGCTTACACTCAGCAAATTCGGAATGATTTTGACTGTGGAGATTATCATCACCTGTATTTGACTACGGACTTGACCCAGCATGGTATTACTCAGCACCGGGATTATCTTGGGACGCATTACTAAATCACAGTAAAATAAAACTGGAATTGCTGACAGATCCTGACATATTTTGTTTCATGGAACGTATAATCTGACGTGAAATAAGCGTTATAACAAATAATTATGAAGCTGCAAATAACGAGTACATGAGCAACTATGATAAGACATTGCCCTTGTTTTTCATAATTTACTTGGACACGAATTATTTGTATGGTTATGCAGTGTCTGAGCCGATGCCGCATGGCGGATTTCATTGGATAAGTCCGGAGCAGCTTTTCAAAGAAACGGATAAAACTGTACCTGATAATATTGGTTATTTTGTTGATGTTGATCTTGACTATCCCGTTGATCGTGACGCACATAACGATTATCCGTATTGTCCTGAGTCAGTACTGACAGTATAATTTGCTATCAGAAAAACAGCAATATTACTCGTCTAGTGCCAGCACCAGTGGTAAATTTGTTGTCCAAAAACTAGTATCAAGTCTTCTTGACAAACAAAGATATATTTTACATTATAAAAGTCTCAAACATGCGCTTGATCATGGTCTAATACTAAGAAAAGTTCATCGTGTGTTAAAGTTTAATCAGTCGCGTTGGATGAAAAATTATATCGACTCTAATGCTAGACGAAGAGCAGCTGCAACAACAGAATTAGAAAAAAATCTTCTTCAAACACATGAACAACAGTGTCTTCGGAATGACCATGGAAAATATCAGAAAGGGAGTCAATATTGAGATCGTCAATAACGCTGAACGTCGTAATAAACTTGTAGCAACTGATAATTTTCTTTCTATGAATTTTTTTTTATGAAAATCTTGTCGCTATACATAAGAGAAAGACAAACTTAAAGATGAATAAACCAGTTTATGTTGGTATGACAGTCCTTGAGATATCAAAGAAATTAATGTACGACTTTCATTGCGGTTTTGTTAAGGTTGAGTAGCCTGATGCAGAGATGCTATTTACAGATACTGACTCGTTGATGTACAAGATAGAATCTGATGATATTTACAAAGAATTTTATGAACACTGGGATTTGTTTGATCTTTCTGATTATCCAACAAATAGCGGACATCACTGCGATGACAGTAAAAAAGTAATAGGAAAGTTTAAAGATGAAGTTTCTATGAAAATAATAACGGAATTTATTGGATTACGTAGTAAAATGAAAAGCTTAAAATTATCTGATAATAAAGTTAAAAATCGAGCCAAGGGAATAAAAAGAAATGTGGTCTTTAAAGTAGTCGGATTTGATAATTATTAGTTGGTATTAGACGGTTTTAGTGGTCATGTTGAAATGATGGCAATAAAATCAAATTGTCATATAATCGAGACAGATGTTATAATAAAATCTGGTCTTTGCAATTTCGATCATAAGACATACTGTTCTGATGGATTTAATACATTTACTTTGAGATATAAAATTTCTGATAGTGTTGATTTTAGCAAGGTCGATTTTTAGATTGGTTATTACAGTAAATCGCCAGCGATTTCATTTCAAAAGTAAAGATAGTAAAAATTTTGTGTGAAATATGAAATATAATGGAAGATATTATGGTGGAAGATACCACGTTAAAGATGAAGAGAATTCTCTTCCAGGGCAGGAATATGACGATTATACTTAACACGTACTTCAAAAATAGAAACAACATAAAGTTGTCTCTTGTTTGTAATGATTATTCAGAATATTTTGATAAACATTCTTTGATCACAAAAGAGTTCGTTAAAACTACTGACAATCTTTATAATCCAATATCGCGAAACAAATACACAAAAAGTACAGTCGATGATGAGATAAAAATATGTTACGTTAATAAGACAATAGTTTCTCATGGAAACTTTGTCAAAATGATAGAACCTGATTTTCTTGTCAGCGGTAAAACTAATATGTACTTGTTTTGTCATGATGATGAGAGTTATATTATTGCAAAAGCTGAAACTTTAAAAATATCTCGAGATATCTCTAGCAATTGTGTGTGAAATATCAGATATAAAAATTGTTAGCAATTTTATGTGAAATATATCAGTAGTCTTATAAGGGGGGTGTTTCTGGATCAAACACTATTTTGTTTGACGACGGTGACGATTCAATGACATGTCCTCGACGAGTAAACGATTATGAAATAGAAGCTGTTGCCTCAACAAAGTTGTTTTCGTAGTTGTTTAGACTAACTTGAGGGGACTATGGAAGTGGGGGGGGGGAGAATTATGTTGTCGTCAAGTTCAAATTAGGGTTTTGGGCCAGAACAACCCATTTATAAGATTACTGTCGTTTCAGTATTTTCTTCAGTCCAGTCTACCCAGTCTATCTCAATCTGGGAGATCGCGCGTATGACATACACAGATATATGGAGGAGAATAGTATAGAGACAAATATGCGCCAAGCTAATATTGGTCTATGCCCAAGCAGTGAAGGGAGGTTTGGGGAAGAGTTAGGCGGTGCCCTCTGTTATGTATATTTAATTTGTATTATCTGCTGTCTTTTCTCCATGATTATGTTATGTATATCTGTATTTTTAATTGGCCTTACTCCAGAATCGAATTAATAGTCTACCTGAGTAGTGAGATTTATTTTGTATACAACATAATACATAGCTAATATTTCTCTATGACTATCAATTAAATATTCCAATCATTATTAATGAGGATAAACATGTTTATTTGAATCTGAGTCTAAGACATTAGTTTTACACTAGGAAATACCTAAATTTATTTGTTCACAACTTTGAATGTGTTAGAAAGGAAACTGGCCTACATCCTGGCTCTATTCTTTTGTCTTGTTTTTTTTAGCAATGTTTTTCACCTGAAAAATAATTTATTCTTCCCTTAACATCCAGAGTGGAATCAGTCTTATTGTTATTTTCAGTTTTTAATTTAGGTGGATTTATTTATTTAAGCTATTCACTGGTATTATACAGTGTTCATTAATACTTATTGGTCTAAATTATTAATCAGGAATTATAGTGAATTCAGTCAAGGGCATTTTCGATTATATTATTATAATACAAAAAAATACATCAAACCTTTACCACATGGCCACATTCCAGGCCATTGGCACATTAGCACATCGAAACTACAGGCACATAATCACTTTCAACATTGGATTTATTTGGAACACCACTAGAATTCAACTGGATCATTATACATCTGGACTTGTGATTGAAATTTTAGGACTATTTGGGATTTTCTTCACAATACTGTAATTTCTTTTTAAATTTCCATTTTGTATTCAAGAAAATAAACTATTTGTTGAATTTTACAAAAGCCCTGTTGGTTTTGGCTCCTTTTTATTATTTAGTTTAAGATCATAAATTCCTAACATAAAATGGGCGGGGGGATCTTGCACAGGCTACACATTTCTCTAAAATATTTCATAAAACTTTAATTTTTTTTTTTGAAATTTAAATTAATTTTGTTTCGGAATTTCTAAGTCCTGTGTATTTTAGTTTGACATATTTCACAAATCTATAGTGAAACCAAAAGATATTCACAATATCATCTAAAGTGGAGAACTTCACATTTTAAATCAGCTGCAGAATGAAGAAAGAGAAATGAAGTTATGTTTGCAATATGACGTAAGAGAAAGACAAAATGCAGATGCAGTTGCAGAAAGAGGAAAATGAGAGAAAGAGAAAGAGCAGTTGCGCAAATGCAAATTCGGATGCAAATGAAACAAGAAGAGATGGAAACACAGAGAGAAAGAGAAAAGGGAGAAAGCGAATTGCAATTTAGACTTGAAATGAATTAGAACTGATAAGTAGAATGCACTCCCCTACTTCACACACAAGTTCAGTTTTGGTATTACCAGAAATATCAGGTTAGTACCCCTATTAAAATCAATAAACAGATAAATATTGCCCTCATTTTGAAAAACAAATACTGAAATTTTAATTGGCCAAGAGAACATTAGACTTTACTATTACAAAGGTTTTCTTATTGTCAGATCTCGTGAAGTCTGAATTCTCTGTCAGTAGTGCAAAATACTAATTAAAGTAAAGGAATGTAATTTGAAGGGGTATAAGTTGGTACCTGAGGTATATCAACACAGGTTTGGGAGCTGTAAATAAGACACGGGACATGCCCAATTCAAATTTGCAAGAGAAACAGAACAGTTATTTGATAGATAGTGCTCAGTCAAGAAGGATGGTAGGACTACGATAACCTCAGACAACACAAATTAGTTGAAGAGTTCAAGAAGTTCGTCCATAGTGACGTCAAGACCGACCTTGATGAGGAAAAGGTCTAAACTTTAGTAAATGCTGCTCGTACAGCTGAACATTACTCCTTGACTCACAAAGTTTCTTTCATCAATGCGTCTTCCTCTCGGCGGTTTTTTTTATTTCAGTCACATAAGAACACATCCAAGCCTCAGTCTGGCGCAATTCTTAAGAATCAAACTACTGATAACACTGATCAGAAGTCCTTATCTCTTCCTACAAGCACTTATTGCATGAAAAAAGGACACATTATGTCTGATTGCTAAACACGGACACATAAGCAGCACAATCAAGACAGAGCTATTCCAAGTACTCTTATTTCTAAGAGGTCAAGGTCACATTCATATATTGGATGCTATATATTTCTTGGGTCATACAGATCCAGTTTGATTTTATAATGGAAAATGATGAGCCATTCATGTTGAAATGCTCTATATCACTTATTGGTGATTCTGCTAATCCTATCCCTATTAATATTTAAGGACACAGGAGCTTGTAAGAGTCTTTTATTATCAGGTACTTTGCCTTTATCTGAGAAGTCTTCCTCTAAATGGAAGTGTTCTTATTCGGGGAGAAGAGTGCGGCTTTGTTAATGTTGCTCTACATTGTGCAAATGCATCACCAGATTGATTCACAGGACCTCTTACGGTCGGAACAGTGACTTCTCTACCTATCGAGGGTATTCATTTATCACTAGGCAATGACCTATCTGGAGATAAGGTTGTGGTTAATCCGCAGGTAACTGACAAGCATTGTTCGGATCAGTAAGTCGTTCCTATTGAAAAGAAGTTCCTGATTTATTCATAGCTTGTGCAGTTAGTAGATATACGACAAAGATGCCTCTTGCGAATGATGTTTATCAGGAAATAATTCCAATAACTGACGCAATTATTGGTCAGTCTTTTGATGAGGTCACATTTGCTCTGGTATGGATCAATCAATCGGTATTGATAACAGTTATCCACTTTTTAAGTACTCACTCTCCTTATTCTTTACAGGATATCAAACAAGATTCACTCACTATCGACCAGGAACAAGGTCCTGAGACTCTTATTTTTTGGAGAGACAATTAGAGAAACTAAATCCACAAAAGTACCTGTTTGTTATTTTGTTAAAAATGGATCCCTTATGAGAAAATGAAGACCACCTGAGGTACCTGCTGGTGGCTAGTGTTCGGTGAGCTTCCGTTGGTTGTTCCTAAGTTATATTGACAGGAACTTCTAAGTCTAATCCATAAAACATCTTTGGCTGGTCATTTACGCGTCGGTAAAACTGATCTGAAGATCTATAATTATTTGTTATGGCAGAATATTAAAAGTGATGTTTGTAAATTGTGTTGATCTTATTACACTTCTCAAATGGTAGGAAAACCCAATCAAAAGATACCTAATGCTCATCTGCACCCTATTCCTGCATTTGACGAACCATTTCACAGTTTAATGGTAAATTGTGGCAGTCACTCACCTAGGACCAAGTCAAAAATGAAATTAAGGTAGGACACAAATAAAAAGGACAGGAGTTTTCAGCCTGGTGGTAACGTTCCGTCTCCCTTGCCCATAGCTCAAAATCATATTTATGATAAGTGTTATGGTCGTTATAAAGCTAGAAAGACATTAAATGACTTAAGTTACATCGTTAATTTCCCTGGAATGTAAACATGATAAATGAATATGCTGATAGAGATAGAAATGTTAATTATTCTGTCAAATTAGTTTTACCTGTCCCCCACAGTGAAGATTTAAGTGATGGACGGTAGTGACTTTTGAATATCCAATCTTTGGTATTATATTGAATATTCTTGACCAGAAACATTCGTATCTGCAGCCACAAGCAAAGAGTAAACTAAAACAGCTATTATTTGAATATGAACACTTCTTTCCAGATGTTCCAACACGAACAAATAAACTCTACTATGACAGTGAAACCGCATCCATTCAGGATAAATGCTCTCAAACATTAATGTTTGAAAAATTAAATTCAGTATTTTGCTAGTGAATGATTTAATAGACCTGAGTAAAAATGACTGGAGTTCACCATGTGTTCATATGCCGAGACCAGATATTACTTTCCTTATGTGCACCGACTATAGAAAAGTAAACAGCGTGACCAAAATAGAATAATTTCCATTGTAAAGAATCGATGACTGCAATGACAAAATTGGAAAAGCAAAATATGTCACCAAGTTTGACTTTTTGAAAGAATTCTAGCGAAATCCACTCACATATGGGCAAAGGTAATTTCGGCATTCGTAACTCCATATGGATTTTATCAATATAAAAGTTCGTCTTGTACTTTCCAAAGTTCTATGAATATGATTACATCTTGTCTAGACATTTACAACGACTCCTATAAGGATCATTTGGAATCTATACGGACATTTTTTTATTGACTTAGTAATGCAAATTTGACAATTAATTTATCTCAGAGTGAGTTTCACCGTGATCGTGTTGCATTTCTATGACATATTGTGTGACACGTTCAAATTAAAACTATAGACGTTAAGGTCAAGGCTATTTCTGAATTTCCCGTGCCGATCGGTAAAATGCAGTTGATTCGATCTTTTGGTATGGCTAGATATTATCGGAAATTTGCTCTATTATTTTCATAGTCGCTGTATACCTGACCAGTTTGCTGAGTAAGATAACCAAGTTTCATTGGTCTGAAAAATATCAGGAGGTTTTTAATGAGTTAAAGGTCATACGTAAAAGTTCACCAGTTATTTCAGCTCCAAAATTAAAATGTCTGATAATGCAAGTGATAGATTTGTAAAATAACTCTGAAAACCATTTTTATTTAGCGTTCCCAACGGCCATTTTCGTGGACTAGGACAGTTCTCTTTTAAACAGATATAAAATCATTGCCAATATTTGTTTGCATAATTGTGTTTGCCTTTGTCTGATCACTACCAGCTAAAACTTTAAACCCTCTCATGTTTGTTTGTTCAGTGTATACGGACCCGGCTGGCTGCGTTTGCAAAGTGCGCAATGCACACAGGTGCCGCCGTAGAATACTATATGCAACCCTTCTGACATCTGTGGAAATTTTCGATAATATATTTTTGGAAAGGCTCCAAACATTCATCTCACACACAGTAAAAACACCACTAGCCGGGCCTGGGTGTATATATAAGCACTCGTATTTGTGTGTGATAGTATGTGTGATTTCGTCACATTTTATTTAAATCCTACCGCTCTTGTATGATAGTAGGTTTGTGTGTTTGTAAGTATAATGTGTATAAGGACTCCTACCTTTTCTTAATTTAGAACGTGTAGGGGTCTTGGTCACTGCCACAATGTGTTGGTGGTATATAACACTAGGTGCTGGATAGTATATAAAACCAGGTGTTGGATAATATATAAAACCGGCTGTTGAATAGTACATACAACTAGGTGCTGGATAGTATATAAAACTACGTATTGGATAGTATATACAATTAGGTGCTGCATAGTATATAAAGTAGGTGTTGAATAGCATGTACTAGGCGTTGAATATTAGATACTTTTGTATTGGATAGTAGATAGCTAATTTGTCTATTGCAGTTAACTAAACACTTTATATTTTATAACTAGATGATGGATAGTAGATGTAATTTTGTGTTGTATATCTATATTTTGTGTAGTCATTGGTACATGATCGTATCTATATTGTGTATAAGTTTGTTTTTAGGACTGCAAATTGTTGTGACCATCAATAAACAAGATATTATATAGCTATTCATTGTGCATGAGTGAAGAGTCTATTTTAAAGACTGAGCTAGAAATAGGTGTTTACAAGTTAAATTCAACCTATATATTGAACCTGATGACAAGTTTAGGTCCGGTGGACTCTTGGAAGAATTAAGCTACTCCCATTAGATGGTTTTTGTCAGGTGGGTTATTTTACTACATGGACTATTATGAAATGTTACTTAGCGAGCAAGAACATATTACGTATTAGGGCTATATGCGTGTATATACGTTCATTCGAGGATCGAAAATCATTCGGAACATTTGATTCTTTTGGACATTTGTAGAACATTTTAGGATTATTTAGGATATAACTCATAATACAGTAAGTTCCTTTTTACTTTCCATCTTATAACTTTGATAATTTAATTTGTTAAGTTTTACAAAACCTGTTAGTTTCGCTTCTTCCTGTTTCTTAGTCAATAACAATAGTTTCGTAACAGTTTATATTTTCCCTTATACTCCAAGACCTACCACATTGTAAAACCCAATATGGTGCCCATATCTCAACAGAGTGGTAAATTCAGTAACGGAGTATTATCGCCCAACAATGTTAAATTCTCGCATGGAGTGATATCGGCCAATGACTGTTAACCTACAGCGTAATGTCAGTTTCTGTTGGGGACTATACCAGTCCATATCATCACTTTCGGTTCAATCAATAGTTTTGACTGGAATCAAAGAAGAAAATACACAGGACGAGAAAATATTTTCAAGAGGTTTTTCGGGTTAGTGAAGTATAGGCATTAGAGTTTTTTCTCATAAAACCAAATCCAGCAGTTTTGGACGAAATCTACTTCGCGCTAAATGCAGTCACTTATGTAAAGAACAAGGAAAAACTTCATAAACTATTTTTTACAGTTCCTCTATTTAAGCAAAAAGGACGTTTGTAAAGTTCTTATCAGGAATTAGTATTTTCCTGTGGAGGTAGTATGACAAATAAATGATTTCCATTAAACGATACATTTAAGAAGATTCAAATACAAAACTCTCAAAGATCTCCCTCGTTTGAAGGTTTATCAGGCTACATGTCAACAGAATTATGAAATGGCATTAACTAATGCTTAATAAATTCAAACCGCAAAGACTCTAGATGAGACAAAAACCATCGATGGAAGTTAAGCTGTAATGTCTACGATAAAATATAAACATAAAGTATTGTCTATTTCAAACTCATTTCTTGAGAGCACTTTTTTCCTATTATTACTACTATGTACATTTAAATCAATACAGTGTCATTTCAACCAATCTTTCAGGTAATGAATCCGATGACAAGGGCCAAACACCTCAGAAAGTGCCTGGAATGTGTGCTGTATCAACTGGAAGAGACAAAAGTGGATAAGGAAGATATGTACAATAGCTTGCTAGCGACTGTTTTAAACCTTGATGGTGTAGCACAAGTTTTCACAACAAAAGAGGTATGGTAGTTGCCTAATTTATCATACAGTTATTTTATCTTCAACATTTTCATAATTATAAGAATCAAAAAGAAAAGAAACATATTAAAGTCTCCTCATTGAATTATAACTTGCCTGAAACTATATCGTTATAATTTAGAAGTGGCAGAGTGGGCAAACAATAAATGAAGATGTCATTGAAATTTAATTAGCAGTAATTTATTAATTTACGAATGAATTTATGCATGTTATGCCATTTCAGTTAAGGTGCAAACTGAATGTTTGAATATGAAATATTCCGTCCGTGATTTTGACAACATTTTGTCTTGAAACTTCATGTATGTCTGAAAAGCAAAGTTGATTTCCTGGTCTTTTGGCAAATGACTGGACGTAGACCTCAAATAGGCTTTTTAGGCGGAGGTTAGTGAGCAGAAACGGTGCCATTTGGGATATGGCACGGTGAGCATTGTGATAAGTACTTTTATGGTTCCATGTCAATCATTAATTTTTCTGCATATGTCAATCGGTGACTAGTATTGACGAATCTCAGTATTACAAACCTGAATAGCATGATGCTTCTCAAGCACGTAAGAGTAAGAATAAAGTTACAAAGAAAGTAACTTTATATAATTATTAATCAATTAGCATTTATCTATCTCGTATAATTGGCGAACGTTATGACAATAAATTTTCTACATTTGCAGAGATCTGATGGTACGATTGTTAAACGACAATATGTGACAAGTAAACTACTCATTACACTTAGATACAGTGGATCCAAGGAACAGCAGTGCTTACACTTGCCCAAATAAATGTTGTAAAACTAATTTATCATGCAATGTTGTTTTAAGATGAAACATATGTTTACCAGTCTGGGCTCTGGTGCTATTTGTACGTTTGTCAAGGTCCCACGTAGATAAAAGTTTTAAAGATTGAGTACGCATTCAAGTCAAACATTGAACAATTCTTTCCTTGGAAAACTCAACAGAAACTTTCCAGTATATATATCTTTACTAGAATACTGTTCGAAATTAGGATTAAGAAAGTGTACCTCAGCTTATCCAAATGAAGATTATAAGCGAGGGTGAATACTGAGTTAAGTTACTCCGCAAACTAAGAGGTTTAACGCTGGCGTCCTGGGTACTTGACAACCTGGAAATTTAATTTGCAATATTATTTGAAACTCTTTCTTCATGAATCATACGCTATTCTATATATGTTTCCTTTTACTTTGTGGATGTATTGTGATAGGTCCTGATCGCCCATGTGTCTATGCATCGTCAGTTCCTCCTTCGTTATTATGTTATCCTTCCATACTGACGTACTGAACTTTCTTTACACCATTTGAGGAGAAAGTGGCCATATTTTGTATATTGTCGAACATTTATAGGAGTAATACAATGATTGTTTCATATCATGTACTGAGCCCGGAGGTAATGCGGCTACCTTGGGAGGGGACTAAGAAAAATGTGATGGCTTGCATCTATAGCCTTGTAATAATAAAACGAAATTGTACAACCGACCCAAAATTAATATTGTTTTTTTACTGCCTTCAGCAAATGACGGGGAAAAGCAGCGCCAGCGTTCGTCCAAGGACTCCGCAACAACAGTTACAAACGCAGAAAGAGAAGCTAGCTAAACATGGTACTTCGGACTACTATTGGGAAGTGCAACACAAACAGACATATGAATTGGCAAGTAAAATTACACAATTAGAGAAAGAACTGCAGAGGGAAACAGCTGCTAAGGAAGATGCTTTAACAAGGTAAAACTGAACCAAAAAAGATAAATCCCGTTAATTGGGAATATAGGATGAAGAAACGTTTTCTTCTTGCAGTTAATTTGAGCTTTTTAAGTGTTTGCTACTGACTATATGTAAATTAACCGTGACAAATATAGGATATACAAATGTCTTGACGATATAATCTTAAGACTTTCAGGAGTTGAAATGAAAACTAATTCATAACTATTTATCGTGAACTATTTGTTTAAATTGTACTTTTATTATGTTATTGACGACTAAATTTTTCGTCAGCCAACATTCAAAGTAGTGTATATATTCTATGCAGCATGAAATATTTGACAGCAAAGGATGACTTATGAAATGTTTGTATGGCAATCATTTTATTTATTCTGTCTAAATCGGAATTTAAATTATTTTCGCCGATATTTTGCAAACATGCAACATTAAGACTTCTGAAATAAAAGTTACAAATGACATTTCTGTGTTTCTTGTCCAGTAGTCATGGACATTGATACATATTAGAATGGGCTTTTAGCGATTTTAAATATTACAATAATGATGTTTTATTTTTTGGATCACTAGTTCGGAAAGGCAAAATGTTCAGTTGTTAACATTAATGTTAAGCAAATCCAATGTTTCTACTTACTCATCCAATAGACGTTAGGTAGTTATTTATAAGAGATGGGGATATCAAAGAGATCATTTAAATAAGTTTTCTTCAACTTAAAAGAAAAACAAAACATCGCATACAATTCATGTCATAATGCGAGCATATAACGTTTCGAGCAAAAAATCGTTCACAAACTGTGTACAAAGGAAATTATATCCCGGTAAAGTTGCGTCTGGAGGTACTAAAAGAATACGACAAAAACATGGTTAGCGGGATAATGGACAAGAGTTAAATAATAATAATAATAATAATAATAATAATAATAATAATAATAATAATAATAATAAGATTCCTTTAGAAAGTTACACTTTCTAATTTGGGCTGAACTCCGAATGAGTTTTCATTTGAATTATCCAGTATCGTTCCTTACTTGTGCGTTCTGTATCTGTCAACCCCAGGTTAAATTCTTTCGGTAGCTTCTCTAGGAACTCGACTGAATGTCCAGCGATTCAGTCGTGGGCATATGTTTGCAACTTAGGTAATGCATGTCTTTGCAGCAATAAGTTCTTGAATGTGTGGTCTTGTATGAAATCCCCTTAGCACGTACCAGATGGGCCTTCAGAGTTTTAGGTCTGCGGTACACATGCATTGAACTTCTTGAAAGATGCTCTCCAGATGTTCAGAGAATTCAACCTTTCTATGCTTTTGAATGATCTGTTTTAAGTTAAGGGCATTGGTGTGGAATGGGAACGTGTTTCTTGATTTTTCTGGTATAATATTTCAGGAGGTCTCCTCTATCGAGTAGTCTAGTTTTGTTAATACCCTTCACGATGTATTTATTTCTGTATCCCCTCATTCTAAGGTTTTCCTTGAGCTTTCCAGTTATCTTTTCAAATATAGCCTGATTAGAGAAGTATGGCAGGATTTTTTTACGTGCAGGGCGTGGCAGCTGGTTTTGGGGTAGAAGCTAGTGACAGTCAGATGGTTTAGAATATATATAGATCCGTTTTTATGTCCCTCTCCAGGAAGTTAAACTGAGTTGATAGATGTTGGACTTTTGAATCTTAAGATGAAACTTATTCGCAAATGCAAGAAACGTTTTGAAATTGTCGTTCGTTTCGATCCACTTCATTTCCATCTCTTCAATGAATCTGCACCATGTTAGAGTTCTATATGGTGCCTCATCGTGGAGCCTTTGCTGGAGTCTTCTCATGAAAACATTGCAAATAAATGTGCTATCTTAGTGACCATTGCAATCCCATTAATATAAAGGAAGTGTTAGTTGTTGAATGTAGTACGCAGGCAGGCAAAGGTCACATCTACCATATATATATGTGTAAATAAATAAATAAATATATATATCTACCATATATATATATATATATATATATATATATATATATATATATATATATATATATATATATATATATATATATATATACGCTTTTTGCCACAGATTGAGCAAGTTAGCGGGGGACCGATTGAAAACTGGAAATCCTAATATATCTGACCTGAGCGACCCTAACAGACCTTTAAAACTGGCGGAAATCTTTGGAGAAGTATACTGCAACGAATGGACGGATGTACTTGAGAGCCTCCAACAAAGGGAAACGGGGGGAAAGTCTTTGTTAAGGGGTTTTAAGTCGATTTTTGATCCACTGAGACAGCTAGAAGTTAACGAAAGGGACTCTATCAAAGCACTTTTCGATGTATTAAAGGTAAGTTTTCATTCATTGGAGATATTTCAATCAAATACAGACTTTCAGATACTGTCAAGGAAGAAAATTTGTGTGTGTGTGTGTGTGTGCGTGTGTGTGTGTGTGTGTGTGTGCCTTGATTAGTATTGTTGTAGCCATTCTTCAGGCTTGTATCGTGGTTTAAAGGATATTTATTATGTTTCCGTTTCATTTTCATTATATATATATATATATATATATATATATATATATATATATATATATATATATATATATATATATATATAGTCGATACATATATTATAGTTATTCCATTTACAAATCCCTCGCTGAAATATTTGGGATGGTTGATAAAGTATGATTATTCGAGCGAGTATATATCATTTAACTTGTATTCATTTATTAACGCAAAAGCTAAGCTTCACATTTTTGTTTGTTTGTTTAGTTTTGTTTTATTTTGGGGGTTTTAATTGTTAATTTTTTTCCAGCCGTTGTTTCAAATTAGAGAGTCAAAAGGAAGCCGGTACGAGATTGTTAATTCTAAGAAATATATTTTTCTAATTAGAACAGCAGATGTGTCAGCACTACAGTACTTAAAATGTTTAAGAAATTGTCTTGGAAATATAGCAAAACACGATAATAATCAAAATAATAATAATAATAATAATAATAATAATAATAATAATAATAAGTATGGAAATCTAGTTCTGAGCTGAATAGAAGCATTACAGCAAATCACGATTTGTAATGATAAGATTGACGTATGTCAAAACATGTATGTATGTTTGTATGTATGTGTGTGTGTGTGTGTGTGTGTGTGTGTGTGTGTGTGTGTGTGTGTGTACCTTTTAAGCTGTCTGTATTCATATATGCATATGCTCTGAAAGAAAAATAAATCTTTGGAAAAATGATTTCCTATTTCAGAACTGCTATGACATGAGCAAGGATGCTGCAAGTCGTCAGAGAGATGATATATTGGCGGCATTGACTGGTAAAAGCGACAGGGATATTGAGGTAAAGGTTGTTTCCTTCAACTGCATTATTTTAAGACACGAGTGCAAGAAAATATTCCATAATGTTAAATAACGCAACCAGCAAACTAAGTTATCTCTCCTGAAACATTACTTAAATTATATTATATATCGACTAAATTGGATATAAAACGCATATTTCCTAAACGGATTATTAAAAGTCCGGTAATGTTTTCCTTATATCCATGTAGAAATTATATCGTCTAATCAACACAAGTTTATGCCACTAGTAATGCCGCCAGCGTGTGATAGATTATCCTCACATGACTGTCCTTTATATGAATAAAACTCGTATCCATTATTCAGCAGATTTATTAAGCTGCCACGTATATATATATATATATATATATATATATATATATATATATATATATATATATATATATATATATATATCTTTGTGTGTGTGTGCACGAGATGAACATCAATGTAGTTAGTTTAAAATTGTCATTTCAGAATCAAACATTCGATCTAGCCAAGGTATGTACAAGTGCCAAATTCATGTCAAGACTTCATTGCGTTTTTAGTTACAGTTTCATTTTGTGCTGATAATAGGTAAATGAATATGTTTAATTCTTTTTGTAGAAATCTTTGTTAGGATTTTATGGAATAGTGTATCTCTTATCTCAATTCGCTTGTGATAAACTCTGTATCTTTTAGAATCTTTTGGACGATCTTACAAACTGGGGATAGGTAAGGGGCTTTCGTTTATGGGCGGGTAGGAAGAGATAATTGTTCACTTATTCATGCAATGGGATATGCGCCAATTAATTGCTAGATGATTTCATTTTCTCTTCAGATAAAAATAAAATTCGTCTAAGCCGAATACATTCATATCTTGAAGATAGAAATGTTGAAGACAAGGATAATTTCTGTTATTATTATAATAATAATAATAATAATAATAATAATAATAATAATAATAATAATAATAATAATAATAACTATTTTTGTGATTATTTTTCATTTAATTGAGTAGTCATTATTAAACTGATATTCAGGGGAATATTTGTTTCACTGTAATTTATTTCAAATGGCGTTGCGAATCCAATCTTCATTAAAACAAACGGGCTGGAAAATAAACAAAGATAGTGTATTATTACGTGCTTGAATAATCTATACCGTACTTTCCTCAGTTCATAAACAATATGCATTTATCTCAAAATCTAATAGTCAAGAAGCTCATAATATAAACAGATTGCCTGTTTTCCCATGGTTTTCTTTGCAGAGGTTGGCATACTTTAAAGGCTGAATCATACGCAATTTGTGTACGTTAACACGATTAACAAGGTGAAGATTTTGGACCACTTGGTCACTTTTTAAAATTTAAAAACAGTTCTGATATGAACAAATCTGAGTTGGTTTTATCTTTTCCAACTAACTTTTCACAAATGGTGGAAACTAATGCTTCAGTTCTCCAGAAATTCTCACCTTACTACAGCTTGCAGTAGATGCGTAAAACATAAAGTTTACAAACCCAAGCGCCAGAAATTCTCATCTTTACTACTATATCAGTCCCGAAGTAAACGCTGATTACGTACAATTATTGTCAGATAATTTGGAAATATGCAAGGCAAAAGGAATCAAATATGTGTGTCCTCAACGCTGTTTTAATTATACAGTCAAAAACTAAGTAACAGAAAGAAGCAACATCAACACGTTTTGTAAATCTTAACAAATGATATATATGAAGTTAAAAAATGAAAATTTTAGAGGAACTTACAGTATTATGAATTGAAACCAAAATATTCCTAAAACGTTCCATTCAAGTCCAACAGAAACGAATGCTTAGATTTAATTTCAGGTCCTCGAATGTACTGGTCTGCCAACAGCCCTGATATGTCAAAATATCAAAATGGCATTGTCCACAACTCCTTTGAGTAATTCACAATAGTCCCAGGATAAATACTGGTCCAACGAGCACTTTGTAATTCCCATGGATAATACAAACAAATGCTTCCTCCAAATTAATACCTAAACAAAAACATTGAATACGTTTGCAGACTGATGTTACAACAAGAACATAGTAAATATGAATGAAATAAAGGTCCAGCCCTACCTGCTTATGTACAGTCATAAGGTGTCAAAACGTAGTTTGCGCCCATTCACTACGTAACATTTTGCAAATGTCCTACATCGTAAAAGAACCCACTTGACCTAACCCGTTCAATGGGAAACAACTTACTTCTTCTAAGAACCCACATGGCCGACCATTCCAATGGGAAACAACTCAAAATTGTGAACATGGTTTATTATTAATATTAATATTAATGAACGTAAGCACCTATTTATATGTCCTACGTAATTTACACACTTAATATCTTAAAACATAATTCTGATTATAGACAATCATTACAATTTACAGTCATGAACAAACTTTGCACGTAACATTGATACAGTCATTTGCCATTAGTTACAAAAATATAGATATGCATAACATTACATTGTTTGAAATATTTCAGCATGTTGTTGTACCTTCTGTTAATAGTCCGTTACTTGACTTTTTCAATTATACAAACAAGATTTGTTTGCCTTTCTTCGAATGTTGTTTAAATTTAATTTGTTTGAATGAAATATATATTTTTGTTTGCTGTAGGATACACTCTAGCTGATCGGCAGTTATCTTTTTGCTGAATTTTATTTTATATTTTATTCTTGAGGAATATAAAACGTAAAAGTATCACCAAAGACCTAGTAAGTTTGTAGTAAGTAATTCGTCGCACCCTGACATGTTTACAAGCTCTCTGTTTGTTCCTCTCCTTCAATTCTGAGAAAGCGTCCAGGAGTAGCTACTGTTTATTATATCGTTGCGATTTCTTTTCTGTTGTTTACTGAATCTATTCCACACCACCACAAATCCTCAAAAGAAGGCATATTTAAATCTTTTGTCATTTATTTAATATTTTCAAATTTCATAAAATATTGAAATACATCACTTTAGATAGCCATCATGTAACGTGTATACCTTGTTTATTTCCAAAGGTTATCATCACAAACCAACAATGCCACCTTATTCATAGTTACGTTCCATATACAGTCATGATCTGATCTGATCTGAATCATTTCCTGGTATTTTCATCTCACAACTGATTAAAACATTTCTTGTACCTATCGATTGTAATATGTTTGGTGTCGCATAGCTTTGATCGTGTTTCTTTGTGAATATTATAAAATTAATACAGTTTTTATCTTTGCTCCGAATTGTTTTTAAATAAGTGTGCCGACAGGTTCATTTTTTATCAGAATCGCTAGTATCGAAATATTTA
Source organism: Megalonaias nervosa (assembly GCA_016617855.1). NCBI lineage: Eukaryota > Metazoa > Mollusca > Bivalvia > Unionida > Unionidae > Megalonaias > Megalonaias nervosa. The sequence continues at coordinate 23,285 of JAECUM010019184.1, read as the reverse complement.
TTATTATCATTATGTCCTTGTCAAACTCCTCTCTTTCAACTAAGGCATGCAACTATTCCATATCAGTCGAAAGTCATAAGTAGTTTCGCCTTATGTTTCTTACGAATTGTTTTATCTTACTGATTTCTCCTAAAAATGATTTACTTTCTGAAATTTTAAATTCTCTGGTTCATTTCCCGAGGATTTCCATTTGATTTCCTAATACTGAAAAGTAGTCATGTGGGATAATATAAGGCATAAGTGACTTAACATTACGGCCGTAAGTGACCAAACGACGCATAAGGGAATTTAATATTGGGGAAACATATGGGTCACAGTTCATGGGACCGTATGATACAAAGGGGGAATTTAACATTAATGTTATATTTTGAAAACTCTATTGAGCATAACATGTAACGTAAGAACTACACCTAATATCCAATACTCCCTTTAAAGGGACCATTACCCACTAGTCTAGTATCTAACAGTTATCGATCCAACTAATCATCTACTATCCTAGATCCCCACATGCTATCACACACACATAATATCTAAAAGGCCATGTGTAGTGACCAACACACCACATATACTATCCAACACGCCATGTGTAAATGTTACTCCCTTTATATCTCCTATAATACATACTATTAAAAATCTAGTTACCTACTATCAGACTCCCAACAAGTACTATCCAAAGACGCGTTGAGAGTGTTCACTTACTAACGAACGGAAGGATAGGAGAGCTTACACTTAATGCACACACACACACACACACACACACACACACACACACACACACACACACACACACTATCACACAGGAAGGGCACGAAGTAAACGAAGGAGAATAAATCAAACACTATCCAAAATTAACAAGGGTAGGATCTTTTCATATACACACAATGCCCAGAAACATATCACACACAAAGGTGGTGGTAGGCAAAGGATTAAAGTTAGTTAAAGTCAACAGACACATACAGAAACATATAAACAAATTTATTGCGAATGGCTAAGTAGCGTCTGTGTACAGTATTATGACTCTATTTTTATGAGTCTATGCTCTTAAGGAAAGTAACAAGAACGAGTAAAAAGCAATGAGCTTTGTAAAATTTAACAAATAATTTATTTCTATAGAATACAAAGTGGAAATGACAAAAAGAACTTACGGAATTGAGAATTAAATCCAAAAATAATGAAAAAATACAGACCCAAGTCCTAATAATTTAAAGCCCTGAATAAAATTCAGTACAAGTCCAGAATAAATCCACAAACCGACGGCGGTGATGTGTCTGTGGTAGCTTGTAGTGTGTAGAAGTGCAACAGTCTTTCTTTAATCACAGTAATATAATTCCAGATTTGAATTCATATAAATTCCGGTGAAATGTCACTATCCAAGAAACTTATCAGAGCACTTTTGTATTTCCAAAGATAATAATCCTTTAAATTCAATAATTTGAAGAAATAATATTTCCAGCCCACAAATGAAATACGGGACACAACATATAATACAGTTTAAAAGTGCTAGGTATTAAAACACAACTAGAAAAACTCCTCTCAGTTACAAGATTATATAGTTCTCTATTTGACCTCAGGACACAATTAGCATTTTCTAAAACAGAACCGTTACATAATGGAAAATAACCTTCTAGAATGATCCTGATGTTTACAAAATACAAAACATAACATGAAGTATGTAAAATTCACATAGGAAATTCCAAAACGTAGACTTAGACGTAAATGAACATATTTACTTCTATGAATAATAATACTGATTTTAATCACATACACATAGAAGATAACTTAACTATTTATTAGTTATTTACACAGAATGAAATATAAAAATCAATTTGGGGCAAACAGAAACGAACTCAGTTTTGGAAAAGGTCAAATCCAACATACAATGTTACATTACAATAGGATTTTATGAAATAAAAAAAATTAAATAAATAATTAACGAAAAATTAAACTAAATATGCATAACACTATAGCTATAAATTAAGTACCAGAAAGAAGAAAAACTAGCAAGGTTTGTAAAACGTAGCAAATAACTTTATTTTCTAGACTAACAAATGAAACTTTTAGAGGATCATACGAATTAAATCAAATCCAAACAAATGTCTCCTCTCAGATTATATCAAAGCACAACATCAAGCACATCCGTAGACTGATATTAAAAGAAGAACATTTGACATAAAAATCCGAAATTAGAAATGAATTAATTCATGTTCTCTCCTTATATAAATCTCCACTTGTCTATTACGACTATATGTCGCAATATAACCCATGTTTCAAACCTGACTACGTAATCCAACATTTCACAATACCTACCCAGTACTCAACATTTTGGCTTTAACTTGAACACCATAAATAAGTAAAACCTCGTAAATATGTTTATTAAATGAAACTTCACAACATCTATTACTAGGTCTTATGCAATCTACGTGCCAAAATGAAAAGAACAACATATATGCAGTCATGTGCCACACGCTGTAGGAAATATAGATAAAAATAAAAAATGACCCATCAGGTGGTTAACAGAGGAGGGTTAACACAGGTGGAACCGATTCACTGTTCTTCTTCTCAAACATCTCTCATTTCAAGCCCATAGACTAATACACTCTTGAGACACCCTTGTCTCTACAGATACACTTCTCATCGAAATAACCATGCCTGTATAATCTTCATGACAAGCCTTGATACGCATATGCATATAGTCTAGGACTGGAAAAAATTTATTAGGATGTACACCTACCAGAACGCGTGTAAAATAATTCAGTCAAAGATGTGTTTTCTATCTCTCACTCAGAATACAGAGGTTGCTCGACATCACTCTCAATATGTGTGTCTCTATACACACACACACACACACACACACACATATATATATATATATATATATATATATATATATATATATATATATATATATATATATATATATATATATATATATACTTATACTTATGCTCACCATATATATGTATGTATGTATGTATGTATGTATGTATGTACCAGTATTCGTACTGTTTCCCGTTAATCAGGTATAATACACCCAACTGAAAAGAACATGTACTATTGGTGTGCGTCCATTCAGAGTCATATTCTTTATTCTTCCGTTGCAGTAAGTTTTGTTCAAGAGGAGAATGTTTTCATTTTGGCGATTTCTTAACTTCATTGCAAGAATATATGCCGGTAATACTTCCCCCTTTTATCACTTCCACTCTATGATGACTTCAGCAAAAAAAATAGGAAGAGTTAGAAACGTTTTCACAACGTCAGAAATAAATACAAACAGCATTTGTTCAACAACATGAAGTGAGAAATGAAACCAAAAAATAGACAGGAAGGTGCCAACACTGAGAAGAAGGAATATACTGAAAATAACACGGTTTAGTGTGTTGCAAGACATTTAGCCAGATTTTAAACACTGTGGGAAAAATGGATCAAACATGTTTGGCGAACCATACGAAATGAGAGTGTCAAAATACAAGACTTATAAACCTTCGAAGACTGTATCGGCGACTACCAAAACTGAGAAGCCAGCAGAGGCAGCGGTCGCTTCAAACTCTTTAGAAACATACACAGGATTTGCACGTGAAAAAGGTTTAAGCCAGTTACAGCTGACATTGCATATTCCGCCACTTTATTAAAATATGAAACACCCTTTTTAGGGCCAACCAAATCTCGCAGAAAATGGACAATAATAAATGATAGCCAATTCAAATAAAATCCAAATAGGTCCATTATAAACAGTTGTGTGCGTGTATTTGTCATCTTATCCATACTTTAATAAATCAGCACAAAGTAACAGTTACGACTTTGGTATATTCTCTTTAGTATGGATCAATATGAAATTTCAAGACACATGACAAATTTTTCTTTGCTATTCTGTGTCTTTAATTGTCTTCCTTTTGCTAGTTTCTTGTGTAGATCGATTTGATTGCCATGCCGACGGAGACAACACTATTCACAAGACATACGTTTCGCTTTTAAGAGGCTGCAGAAAATAAATAAAATACAAGTTTTGTCCGTGGATGAATATCCTAGTACCTAGCGAAGCATCGTCCAGATTAACAATCATCAAGGTTATACGTGTTTCTCCAGTACCATCGCGGTAGCTCCGACTTATGCGCAAAACACCGACATAGCAGAATTTGAATAGTTATGGGAGAGCATTAGCAAATTTAAAAAGCAAACAGGCAAGAGAAAAATAACAAGCTGTAACAAAAGGAAACAATATTCCTTTTAGAACAATCAGGAAATTCTAAAGAGTTCGTGTGTGGAGTCCCTGAAATGCAAAAACGTCAAGACGCACTGGTTGCTTGTAATACATTGAAAGAGGTTCCATCATATTGTTCGTCGAGATCTGGTGTTTCGAGGACCTAATGTTCCCTACTGAAAGTACAATTAGATTTATTATTACTCAGATTTCTCGAATACGGATATTATTGCGACAAAATGTGAACAAGTATTTAACAGTAGGGATTGTCAAATTCATTTTGAGACGAGAAGTCATGGATTTATACCGTCGATACCTCGCATCCTGGAAGAATAAAACAGGATTCAGTTATCTAATTTCAATAAAAACTTAGTCAAATGAACATATTACGAGCGACAGCTTGTTTGTGCAAAAATAAAAAGTAGATACATGTTAATCCATGAAATTGAAGATATCGTTTTTTTTTAGCCAAGTCGTCGAGTGTTATGTTCAACGAAATGTTATATTTAACGAAATGACACTGAGCCCTATGAATTATTGAATGATGACCACAGAACGAAAACGAACCGTGTGGATTTCATTGGATCTTTATTGTGAATGCTGTAACGATACTGCAATTCACATTCCTAATTTATTTGTAAACGATCGTTTTTGCTGCAACTGTACCCAGAGAACCTTTATTCTACAGTTATCGGAATTGTAGCGATTATGGCCGCTATAGCTTAACGGTAGTTGCTGCTACTCCGACGTTTTCTGCCGTGTGTCATGATATAAGTCATTGTTGTCAGTATTAGTCTATGTTAATGATTTCATCACGCATAAGCTGTTACGGTGGAATGTGTTTCTTAAGTTACTTCTTTTGGAAAATTAAACCTATTAACCTTTTCTAAAGCTTTTGCCTCACTTCTGCGATCACCTTTTCCCTAACAGAAACATGCCTGAAAATCAGCGATGAGCCAAAGTACGCGGACTTAACATCCTATTGTTATTCTATCAAGTTATTCCCACGCCACTCCCGCGGTGGTAGAATTGCTGTCATTACTAAGAACTCTGTACTTTAAGCTCTCAACCACACAGCAGCTTTCAATTTCGACCATACATCATTTGAAGGTTTCCAAAACTCACTCAGAATAGAACAAAGGTCGGTCCATTTGTTCTGCCTCCACAGCCCTCCTCCTAGTCGAAATAATAAGCTGACCGAATGTATTTTTCGAAACAGTTTCCTAACGTCTTAGAGTATGAAAATTATATTATTCGCAATCTGATTGGAGATTTGTAATTTTACTTTGTTTTCCTGGAAATCCATACACATAATAACTCCTTGATTCTATTCACATCTTCAACCTCAGGCAGTGAGGTTTCCAAACCACCCATAAATATGGTCACATTTTAGGATGGATTCTTCATAGACCTGACGATACTATTCTACAGTATTCATTTGTCTTCTAAGAACTTGCATCAGATCGCCTCTCCGTCATATGACATCTCATCATATCAGTCCCTAACCCTCAATATCTACTACTAAAAGAAACCTCCTTACGATAAATAGAACCTAACTAATGCATGACATCCAAGCAAATCCAACAAAGTCGTTATCCCCTACAACAGAACAACTTGATAAGTGCTTGCGTTTATTGCTTGATAAACAAGCCCTAGCAACCAAGTGAAGAGTCTCAATTAAACGGTGTTCTTTATAGTATAGCAGTGTTACTGTCCAGATTCGCAGTGTTAAACGAAAATGCCGTGAGGCTGAGAATATTTGTCTTTCCATCAGCCTCACTATTCATAAGCATATATATGAAGCTGATAAGAATATTGTCCCAAACATACTTAATTCAGCAAAATCAGCCTACTACAGTACTAAGATCGCTAAAGAATCCCGTTGCAAAGAGCTCTTTGAGATTAAGTAAAAGTTAATATTAAGGAACATATCCACACTACCTTCAAAAAAATTCTCTCCGAACAACCTTTGCGATCTGTTTTCAAATTCATTTCGTGACAAAATACAATCCATTACAGTCAAAGATAAGCTTAACAACGCAATTTCAATTGTATTCATCGTCACTTCACAGTTGTAATACAGAATATCAACAGTAACCTTTAACATCATTTGAACCTGTTTCTATGGATTTTGTAAATACAATTGTAAGGACGAGCGCACCAAAGTCATGTGATCTAGAAACGTTTCTGAGATCAATGCTGCTTAAATGTTTAAATTTGCTATTGCCGTCTCTTATCTACGTTATTAATACTTTTCCCTTATCCGGGGAATTCACATCATTTTTCACAACTGCAATTTACAGACTTTTTGTAGAAACCGAGGCTTTACCATAGCGATTATAAGAACTACTGCCTTAGTTCTAACCTCCCATCCGTGTCAAAATCTTTCAAAAAAGGTTGTTCTATCCCAACTTGTATCTCATCTGAATTCAAACAGTGTTTTAGCACTCTGCATATCGCCATTGCCATAGGACTGACATTGTCCGTCTGAGAGTTGGTAACGACCTTCACTCTGCTTTAGATAGTAGACAGATTACAGTCCAATCTTCTTTGGCTTGTCTGGAGCATTTGACACAACAGACATGTGTATATTACTTCACCGTCTCCAGAATCTATTTATTATTCACGATACAGCGTTACCAAGTCCGACTTAGTCAACAGGAAACAAACTGTATCCATCAACGGTAAAAGTTCCAGCCTAGTTGATCTATGATCTGGAGTTCCATAAGGCTCTATTCTCGACCCCGCTATTTCATTCTGTACAGTCAGTCGCTCTCAAGTGTCATAGATCGACATCAGGAGTCTCACCAATTGTACGCTGACGAAACTCAAATATACAAATCTATCTTCCCAACTGAAGGTGAAGTTACGATCCAAAGTGTAGAGATGTGCCTTTCTGATGTGAAGTCATGGATGACATGTAACAAGTTACAGATGAATGATGATAAAACTGAAGACACCCTGATAAAAAAATGCACATGCACAATTTCTCACACATTGATGGAGCAGTTCTTTAGAAGTATTAAAGACTACTTATCACAGTTTTTCAATACCGAAGAAAATTACGATGTTGTGCTCCTGAAGTTTGCAATTACTTCCACCCCGACGCTTGGTAGCAAGCTCGCACTTTAAATACGTTTGATTTTCAAGAAGAAATGACGAAATGCCACCAATTAATGTGAACATTTTAAGACAAAGTTCGAAATGATTTTTTTTGTCTAGATTACATTCTTCGTGATACTTTAAATGAAACTTTTCCCATTGCCGAAGCGTGTGCGTAGTTTAGAATAAATTAGCCGTCATACCACCTCAGTCCTGTCTATCTGTCTGCCGTTGATTCTCTACGTCGTATATATTACTTGTTCGAAGCTCAAAACGAGTGGATACGATATATTACATGCGGTGTAAAAAGACGAATGGATCTTATTCCGTGGATGGTTGGGATTTAGAAACTCCACAAATGGAATGCGAATTATAGGGATAATTATTTCACGCATGCAGCACTTGCGTTCCTTAACGATACTTGACAACTCTTTTCACAGAGTCGTTCCTAAAAAAGTTTTAAGACAAACGTTAACAAAGACGCCAAAATCTGGAAAGCTCAAGATTACCAAATGATAAAAATGTGGGAACAAGACTACGGTCAACGTTGCAAATCCGATCAGTACTTTCGAAGAATTATTCGAAAACTGGCTTGGTAAGTATTCTCAGATCCCAATCAGTCATCCTAACATTCTGACGAAACAAGTCATCGACGTGCAAAACATTTGTCCGTACAAAGATTTGATCATATGCAAAGTTCTTCCATCATCGAACTTTTACCATCTTGTCATGCTTCATAATTGTCACAGAAAATTATGTTTTTTTCTGTCGTACGTGAGCTGCAACATGTGCTGAATACTAAACCTTTCGCGAGAATGACCAAAAACAGAACTTGACACGTGCGCGAGTCTTGAATTATGTGCTGCTCTTGATCGCGGATGCAGGGTGTTAAAAATATAAGACAGTTGACACTTTCCTACTACAGAACAACACCAACGGAACGTTGAATCTAGTCCAGGGAGGTTTGTTGAAGATAAGTCAATGAATATCTCAAATTGAAGAAGAAAGCGGCTATCTTTCTTATTGTCATGACCTCACTATTCTATTATCGAAAGCGACACCGATCATGTATACGGCTATGGATCTCATTCACAAGCCACAACCTCATCGGGACTTACTGGTTATAAAACCTTAGTCCAGACATTTATTGGGAAATAGCCTAAATATCTGGAAGGAACCTGTCTCAAAATTATAGGAAGACCAGGATTTGCCAGATTGGGATATTAGATAAAGTACAGTGTTTCAGTTATTATGTGAAGCTTAACGAATAAGAGACTAAAATTAAAATTATTGAATACATTCCACATGTTCTCCATGACGTTATTGCCTTAGAATGGTCGATTCAGAATATGATCCTCTAGGATAAGTTAAAAGAATGCATTTCGAGTGTACCTCCTGAGTTAGGAGAATGCATCTACAAAGAGTTTGTGAAGATTCAAGTGAAACGCAAAGAACAATTGCATCCAGTAGCAATAAATAACCATTTAAATCTGAATTGCATAAACAAACCGATTAAATAAAACTGTAGCATAGTCAGAAAGAAATGTTTTGTGCCAACACGCAATAAGACTATTCTGAAAATACGTTATAAGTCTGGTGATACCACGACTCACATCACCAGTGTTAGAAAAAATATACTGAATAGGAGGAAAGAACCATAATTTGTCTAGTTATAAATGAAAATTGGAAAGCGTTTTGCGTATTTCAAACTTAAATTGCATTCCTTATTACGTGGGCCTCAACACTTTCCATTTAAATGATCATGATATAAGCATTATATTTGGGAGACAATTTTTTTCATGTAGCATATTACCCGTGTTGGATGAGTGCGAATATGCATCCTCATAATCTTTATGCATTATAGGATTTGAAATCCTCCAGCTTTAATTCGAAATACATTTTACACTTTTACTTAAAGCTTTGCAAAATATGTGAAGGCAATCGGTACTGGTAGAAACAATTAGTTTATAATTCCTGTCTATACATTTGACGTAATTGCAGAATTCATGTGGAACATTTTTCTTCCTTTGGTGATTTTTATGTTGATTATATTGTCGGTGTGCTTTGCCAGCGTGTATTCAGATACTCATTAAATGACTAAAGCAAGCTGAACTGATGTTAAAAGTTAATTGATTTAACAATATAATTTTCTTTAGACATGATGTCTATCAAACTGACAAAATTTAAGATGATATTTTATATTCCGTTAAATCTTCTAATTTCTTGAACATTAACGCACCTTTTAGATTACCTTCTTGATCCCAAAGACTGCATCTATCTGATATTCTTTTATAGTGACTGTCTGAGACGAAATTAATATTGACTTTTGATAAACAAAGCTCTTGTTATAAACATGTTCCAGACTGGTTCAAGGTTTATGTCTTGCACCCACTGCGGTACATCTAAATCCATGGTGCCTGACAACGTTTTTCATTTATTTATGTTCATATTAACCTATTGGATTATGTTGAATGCCAATCAAGCTGTGGTCGTCTTGACCAGATTTAGTGCGAATGCCATCGAACAGAATGTGAATTAAGATATGCAGTTAATGTTATTTCTCGATGGCTTAAAGCTTGTCTTTAACAACACTTCGTTGTGTCTTGTTTGTAAACGTTATGTACTTAGCGGCGGTAACTGACTTGATCTTACTGTCAGTAGCTGTTCAGTGACTATCGAATTAATTAGATGTAGATTTCTTCTGATTATATTCATCGGGTGGTTCACCCTAGTGAAATAATTCGTAGAGGTCCTTATCATTATCACAGAAGACTTTGCATTTGTTCATTCTATTCCTAAACGATATTTTGTCTCAACGATAGTAGAATTCTTTCCTAAACTATGTTGCCTACATTACTCTCAAGTCGCTGTCTACGTTGTTTTCCTACGACGTCTGAGATTTTGCTCAATCCAATATTTAGTATTCTTGCTACAAACTAAGTCTTTTTTCCATTGTCTCAGAATTTGCGAATGAAATGTTTGGCATTACTTAATAAGTGACAAAAGAAGGAAAAGGCAAAGGAACTTTTGTTTGGAACCCGTTAAACGTAGGTTCTCCTGCCCATCATGACATCGTTTACATGAACGAAATCACGCTGGACAACGTATGGCAAGTACAACGCAAAAATGTAAATAAACAACACAGCATGACAAAGATTTCATCTCCAAAATTGTATAGCTTATATTTAAATAAATTGAATGAATAATGAAATGGAACATCATGAAGATAGACTATATAGTTTCGTTGTCGACAGATTTAATGGTTAGGTATGCAATGTTCTTCTTAAATCTGTTCAATTGCACAATTGATCAACCCTCCACAATTTCATTAAGTAAAATAATTAGATTACTTTAGCAGTCGCTCTTTCAGAGATCACTGTGGGTTAAGCGCCCTGTTTTCCCTGCGGCCATCCTATCAAGATGCACAACGAAAAGAGTCCTTAATGTATAGCAATTCACGTTCTTATTCCAATTTACGCAGTTGACTCCGCTATGCTTATAACAGAAACTAGTTATTATCCAACATAAAATAATAATAGTTAAGAATAGATTGTATGGTGCACGTAACTTATTTGTGAACTCTATTTTATTGTCTCAGTAATAATATTTATGCAACAAAATAATTGGCCTATTTTGTTATTGTTGTTTTCGGATTATTTTTTAATATTCCAGTTTTTTCTCCTTATACTTTTATGTGTTGAACTCCAGATAAAATACTAATCCTAGAATGGACAATAACATATTCATATATATAAAATAATACATATTAGATCACTGATAGGTAAGTGTTGTAGACAAGTGTGTTCATTTAACTTTTTTCTTTCTGAATGCATATTTAGATTAGGTCACTTACTAATTCTACGATGATGATTTTGTTTATTTCAAAAGTAGCATCCGTTTCTTTTAAGTACTAGTTTATGCAGTTTGATTTCTAAACTTCATAATTTTCTCAGAAAGAAAGTGTGTGTGTCTGGCTCACTGCCGTGTTAGTTTATAAATGATTTCTTTAAAGGAGTCAGTTTAAATAGTTAGAAACATTTTGTAACATTTTTCTTTCAAAGTTTAGAAATTAGTTCAATGCGTCAAAGTCTTCAATTATTAAACCACTCTTGGAGAAAGAAACGGTACGAACAAATTAAAGCCCATATGAAAGATATTTTCGTCATCCATCTTATAAACAGTTTTAATTAATGGATTTCGGATACAGAACAAGATACAATTTGCCATGCCACTTTAAACCAATTTTATTTCCTAATTTTCATCAACAGTGAGATGCTATAGAGAAATGAATGTAAAATTTTGTATTGTCTAATTCTTGATTTAACTTACGTTTCTACATATGAGGTTTAACATCCAATTGTTCCTTTAAGGATGTACCCTTCTAACAAATTTTTAAAAGTGCTACTTTTTCATAAACACTTTGGTTCCACTTTTATACTCAGTCAGATGCCAAAATGAGCATTACCTTAAAAGTTACAAGGAGCCTTAAATTAAATACAGGTACATCATGCTTGTCAGTAATGTATTTTAATTCTTTCTCTCACTTAATTATAGATAGAACTGTTTGCATTTTTAGACCTTACCAGCTGCTATTGGAAACGCCAGAGAGGAGATGTTTCATGAATTAAAGCTGCACCAAACGAAATTAAATACCAGAGTGAGTATTGCTATCTCTATCTCTCTCTCTCTCTCTCTCTCTCTCTCTCTCTCTCTCTCTCTCTCTCTCTCTCTCTCTCTCTCTCTCTCTCTCTATTCATCCATCCATCCATCCATCCATCCATCTATCTATCTATCTATCTATTTATCTATCTGTCTACACATTTGCGAATCGTCTTCCCACACAACTCACGCTGCTCGAGGTGGCTTAATCACTACACGACGCAAGAGCATCCGCGAAATCTAGAAGCACCCTGTAACACGGCTGGTCTCCCATCAATGGCGCAATTACGTACAACTAATCTGATTTCAACAAATGCATGATTAGTTTCAGCACCAGTTGGGTTTACCCCGAACTAACCTGGCCAATGTTTAGCGCCCGAACCGATTTCCGAAACATGGAACAGGTTCAATTCTTCGGTGGCGGTGAATTCTTTCATTTTTCCTTTTCATTGACATGCTGAATGTTAATAGATAGATACGAATCGCCATTTCTTCATGAAGCTTGCGATGCACCACAAGCACGGACGGCGAATCCAAATATGATTAGTACTTGTGACACCCGAGACGCAATCGCTGAAACTTGAGCCTTGTGAGGTACATGCTAATTTACATTCGGCATAATATCCGGTTCAAGGACTTCTGGGTTGATTGCTGGCGCTGAAAATTTCAGGTCTAAACAATCCTTTGGGGTCATATCATTGCCGCGTTATCAAAATTGACCGGAAGACAATAACGTAAATATCCTACTGATAAACACATCCCTGGATACAAATACTGCAAGCCTGCAAAACGACTAGATGTACACGTGGATGATAACCGACAGAAATGCGAAGAAAAAAATGTAAACAGCGCCGATGATGCTTGTTGCCCATATGATCTCGCGTACAAATCATCAAATTATATCCGTGCGCGTCAGTGCACCAATGTGGAACTCATCCGTGAAATAAATGTGATTAATCATACACCCATAAAAAGAATCGCCAGAGGGATTACCAAAAAGGAGGCATGAAGGCCAAGATTAGAATCTGTGGATCCGCCTCTCGAGAGCACAAAGTACCCACTTGGAGCAAAGACTCGATATATTAAATTTATCCGCGAAGCACGCTAATGACGAGCGAACAATATATATGACATACTACAGTCGCAACTGTTACTGAAATGATGAAGCAACCGTTGGAAATTGTTGTGGCAGATCTATTTACCCGCGGAAAGGAAATATTTCCGTCCAAGGATCAATGTAGGAATACCCAACGAAGTACACCAGGATGATCTTTTGTTACTTAAATATCATTAGGTACATGGACACATATACAGATACACGCTAACCATTGTAGATATTGCACGCAGATGCATGAAGGCAATCCGTTGATGTCTAAAGATGAAACATATGTCGCAGACGCGTTCAAACGCATTTATTCATCTGACCCGCTAACATGACCGCGACTATTATGTATTACTCGATGTGATTATTTAATATGATACTCTCACTTAAAATGAAACTTTCTCCGCTCAGGATGGTCTTGTAGACAGTTTTTCTTTGTGGTTTGTAAGCACGCTGCTTTCTTAAGTAGTTGGACACTGGTTCCTTATGGTCGACAGATGTATTACTGGTCAGTGTCAATTTAGGATGTGTGAGTTTACAACCCAAGATGAGCCCCAAAGGTACCAACCGATATCGTATAAGGTTAACAGATTGTTTCAGACCAGACTAATTTTTAATTATTATTTGCGTCTGTAATTTACAACAATATTACATATTAGTGTTGACTTTCATTTTCGTGTGTAACCCAACAACCTAGAATGTCTCTATCGAACGTATAATAGTCTACCCGATTAAGACACTGAGAACTCTTGTAGATGGAAAGAAAAAATAAGATATATACAACTTATCAGCGCTTCATAAACATGTACTGGACCCCACCTCTTATGCAGAGGTGAAATCACAATCAGCAATTGATGCATTTACCCACAAGAATTCGATTTGTTTCACATATGCTTTCATTAAGTTTAGCTGCTAAGGATTTTATCCAAGAGTTCGCCCTGAGAACTAACTGCACGCAGATCAGACATGTTCAAAAATGCTATTTCCCATTCAAGACCCTTAACGTATTAGCCAGACAATTGTAAGCAGATTTGCAATCAATACCTATTCTAGGATGAAAAGTGTTTCTTCCAGCGAGACAATGACATAGTGTTGCATTTGTAAAACTATAATGAGAAGATAAATGATTTCCAAATTTCGAAATGGCGGCATTCAAATATTTTACGTACTCTATGCACACCTTACCTTTATTATCGAAAAGAACGCAGCTTCCTACTGGCGTGCTTTTGATTCTTCACTGTGGAAATAAATAGAGATCACGAAGTAACTTGAAATTGTTCGCAAAAAATAAACTATGAAACAATGCTACATTGTAATCAACTTAGCGGTGCTCAGAGAGGTGAAATGAATACTTCGCGAGTTTAAAAAGAACTGAGTGCCTTTCCGAAGGACACGGCGAGGTAGCTGACTAAGGCTGGCCTACTAGGGTATCGACCAACTGAGTTATCTCATTTAACGCTAGCCGTGATGCAAATTAACTTTAAAAATTCGATTTGTCGATTTCAGAAACAAATTCAGAAAAAATGCGGATGTTCTGATACAGATCGATGTCAACAATATCTAGAAGGCAGATTACGTCAAAGCTGATTGCAAAATGATCAAATACTGTATGCACAAGGAAGGGAAAATGTGTGTATTTGATGTGGAAAAATACATAAATTTGCATTTTCTTATCTACAATACCACTCTAGGAGCTAGCGAATGTGACTAATTTTTAATAGTTTAATCTGAGTGATTTGCTTCTTTGCCTTTTCTTTCAAAATTAGTAATTGTTTTGACGTGTCTTAAAAACCACAAGAAATATTTACAGTTTCATCGGTTCATACTTAAGGCTGCCTTGTTCTCCCTCTCGCTCACCTGCACCATCATTTCCATATGCAGAAGTGTCTACTTTTTCATTCAAATTCTTAACAAATAAGCTATGCATAAGTTACTTTACAAGGAATATGTCATGGTTGAAGAAATGATTAGCAGTAATGGAGACACAAATACATTCAATCAGCTATAAATACTAACTGTAATCGAAGAGTATAAGCACGAATTCAATATAGATATATCATCTGGAAGATGCAAAGAGATAACAGGTGAAAACCTGATCAGATAGATCTCAAAACGTTATACGACAAAAAAGGAGAGAAGAGGTATATTACAGAGTTACAAGATGCCTCCAAAGCATGTCAGATCCTAAAATTTGGACTGTTTGTTGTTGATCAAGAAATTTCTTCTTATCATGAACATCGAGATTTTGCAAATTGAAATGAAAGATAACAATATGTGATAAATTGGAATTATTTTTTTTTACTAGAGTGTTGTCATTTAAACTAGGTTTAATTAATTATGCGCCAAACCTTTAAAATTTAAACATATTCTGTTCCATTAAGACAATATAAAGCTTTGGGACAAAATGAAGCTGAAAGTTGATTGATATATTGTGTACTGTCTGCTTGCATTGTTGCTGGTGCATTGTGTCTCTTTAACATCGTTCGTAATAATAATAATAATAATAATAATAATAATAATAATAATAATAATAATAATAATAATAATAACGATTATTATTATTATTATTATTATTATTATTATTATTATTATTATAAAATCTAACAACATATGTTAAATACTTCTCATGACAAGATTTCTGCTTAACATGCAACGAAGTTTTACAGGGAAGTACATTAGGTAATAATGGGCTTTGCTCTATGGTGCAGTTGGCTACCTTAAATGACTCAACGGATCTTTTGGAGGGGTGTGATCTTTGGTATCTTAGTTTAAGGAATCTTGTGTTGGTATGATATGTTGTATCTGCATCATGTAACAAGTATTCGCCCAGTCAAAATAATTCTCCTAGACGTTCAAGATCCAAAAAATCGAAATAAGCATATTAAGTGGCGTTATCAACGTGAAGGTCAGTATCATTAAAACTATCGAACATTATCATGATCGGTCTCATCTTACAGAATTTATTTATTGAACACAAACTATTTTCAATATCATGTCGGATTTCATGGGTGTGTTTATACCTCAAAAATTCTACCTTTGACAGATCATTAATATCTAATCGTCATCATCTTTGCATCAAGTATTTTCATCCCTCCTCTTTGGTTATTATATATTTTTTGGACCCTGTTTCATATTTCCATTCTTTTTTTAATTTTTTTTTATTTACACTCCTCACAAGTTTCACGTGTTTTTGTCCTTATCTTCCCCATCTTCTGAACAAGTTGTGAGAGCAATGTATGTATGGACTCACATTTCAAATTATTTTCACTTAACAGTTTAACGTTGTTTTTTCTTAGTTTATTGTGCAATAAACTGTTAGTTACCGACTCACACAGAAAATAACGCCCGAAGGGCGTTGTGTAAGTTGTGTGAGTCAGCAACTGCCAGTTTATACCACGATAAACTCAGAAAAAACAGAGTTAAACTATTATAATTGAAATTTCGATTATTTGTTATGTTGTTTGCATCATTAAAAAACAAAAATCTTAATTGAGCGTAGTAATACATGTTTAGGGTTTTGTGTTACGTAGCTATTTATAGCACTTCAGATTGTCCTGCTTGATGGTAATAAGGTTATCATAATACTAGTCCGTCAACCAATGGAAGCCCATGTAAGGAATTTGAACAATTCTATCATGATTTTTATGTTTCACCTTAATGGACACGTGTATTCATAGTGGAAGCTCAATATTTAAGGTCACGATGTCATGGCTATAACAATGTATGCGTTCATAGACTGAATGAATATGATTTGGCAGATTCATCACTGTTTTGACATGTGAGTGATCTAATTTCGCTCTTCAAAACCTATTTTCGTGTTTACAAACACGCTGGACTGATACATGTAGGTGTATGATGTTATGTTATAGAAAGTAAGTGATCAGTTTTGTTGGTTCAGACATACACATACACACACAGTTCTATAATATCTGACTACTTATTTTATCACTCCAGTTATTCCTTGATTTGTTTCATGACAATGGTTCATAACCTGATCCCTCTCATCAAATTAGTGACATCAGTGTAGAAAATAAACAGACGGACACACAAAAGGACAGACCCAAACAGAGGCAGATGTTGATGTAGAATGTTCTTGGTGTAAGAAGTTAAGAGCTTCACTCGGGGGTTCAACACAGCAAGACAATGTAATTTGCGAAGTTTGTGTTTATTGTTTCCACACTTTCATAAATATAGTGCAATAATAATTACAATACAGCAATGTAATATCACTATAAAATTGAAAAAGTGTATGACTGATTCATGTATTTACTACTGTAATATTTGTACTTGTATCTATTTGTTATGCATTTTTTTTAATTTGTCTATAATTATAAACTGGAAATTGCCATATAATTAAAACCAGGAATGATACATGATATTTTGTAAATTATTATTCTAGCCTCGATAGCTGATATGGGCCACTTAACTTGAAAATCATTTATTTCCTTAACTTATGTGCACTTACTTTTTTTAGTTGGAACTAAACTGGAAGGTGCAGTTATTGAAATGACTGAAGGATTGTGAAATGAAACCTTTCATGGAGTTCATTGTATTATGTGATAGTGCTTGTAGGGGATTTTGAGCAGATTCAGTAACATTTGCTTGATTTGTACTATCTGGGTTTGTAGGGGTCATTTGAACATTTTCTTGAGTAGTACCGCTTGAGTTTGTTGGGGTCATTTGAGCATTTTCTTGAGTTGTATCGCTTGAGTTTGTTGAGGTCATTTGAACATTTACAGTTGCATGACATAATAGTGCAGAAGAGTCTTGAGCTTACCATGCTACATCTGAACATACATTGCAAAGAATGTTACTCATTTGTTGTTTATGTTGAGTGCTGGGCCTTATGTAAGGTTTCAATGATAGTTCATTGGAGTGGTCAGAC
This sequence comes from Megalonaias nervosa, assembly GCA_016617855.1. NCBI lineage: Eukaryota > Metazoa > Mollusca > Bivalvia > Unionida > Unionidae > Megalonaias > Megalonaias nervosa. The sequence continues at coordinate 5,339 of JAECUM010019184.1, read as the reverse complement.
AGAGACATAATGTGCCTTGCAGGAAGGTTGGCATCTGTCACTGCATTGAAAACTGTGGCATGAAGAGAGTGAGCAGTATATCTTGCAGATATATGGGCATTTTTGCATATGTCAGGCATAAAACAGCTAAACTGTCTCTGTCCAACACATCATGTGTCGTACTATATTTGACATAATTGGGGATTTTCAAAAGCTTTTTATCAATGTGACAAAACAGTGATTCAGCTTTCGGATTAATGCGTGTGAGGTAGTATTTTACTGACCTGACTGGGCAGTTTTGACCACCAGTTGCATACATTCTCATGTCAGAGTTTTCTTCCTTAGCATTAAAGTCTCCCTGATGATCTTTTGGCATAGTTTGATATCTCAAAATGACATATTCAGCCCATGTTTCATCAAATCTGAATTCAAGACTGGTAGGTGTTAATTGGCTGTGGAATTCTAATCCACATGTAACATAGTGGATGGAGAAGTATAGCCAACCCTGTATATGAGTGTGATAGGATTATCTTGCATCAGGTACTGATTGAATGCATACATGTCTGATGGAGGAATAATTGGATAGTGTTGAGTTGATCTTAGAATAGAGACTTTCAAAAGAATAATTTGATGTTTCCTCTCGTTTTCATTTGGTTGTGTTACAATATTGCTTTGAAAGTGGAAGTCATTCGATAGAGAAAACGTAATGTACGTTTCTTTTATTGTTTGCATATATATATATATATATATATATATATATATATAACTATATATATATATATATATATATATATATATATATATATATATATATATATATATATATATATATATATATAAAGATATAATGAAAGGGATTTGTAATTTAAGACTGACAGTGACCATCGGAAATTAGAGGATGCCGTCAGGGAGTTCCAAAGACATATGGGAACGGAAACAGTCCAGGTCATGCCGAAGGTAATGTCATTTTAACAAATCTGTATACTGAGTGCCCTGTTTACGTTCACACGTTTGTTTGAAAATCTCTGACAAGTAACAGTTTCTTTGTTTCGTCTCTTCACTCTAGGCTAAGAGAGCTTCGATGCGATATATCTCTAGAGTAGTCAATGGAGGGCAGGAATGATCACGCAAGCCTTTATACCACTCATGCAACACTGCTTCTTCTGAGATGAGACTCCAAGCGTCGTCCAGATACTCGTCCAATTTTACTTCTCCACTCTTCATTAGGCATTTATCGTGTTGAATTTGACTGGGATGATCGTTTTGACATCCATAGCAATCTTTCTTACTCAATTCTGTAAATTTATCCGCCAGGTGTTGGCAAAACAGGACACTAAATGTTGTTCTTGTTCTGGCCATCTGGACGTGATCACTACGTCCTCTTCGTCTTGGTCTTGGGGTTCCGTTTTCACGCTATCCTCCCATTCCATTTCCAAAGATTCTCTACCGTTCAATGAGGGATAAGAGTCTTCCATTGTTTCTAATAGTCTAGAATGACTTCTCTCAAACTGTTGATTTTTATGATGTTATCGAATTCGGCATACAGGATGACGTTCACCGTCTCGGCGAGAGCTTCTGCAAACTGAAGTTGCACATGCAGTTGACCAGATTTTATAGGGTGGAAATGTCCCTCGTCGCTGCCTTGGTCTGGAGTGAAATCAAAGGCCCACAAGTGTAACTTCCAACATAATCTTCGTACGAAATACCGTGACTGAAGTTGCTCCCTAGTTGTCCGGTAGCTTCGTACAAGGACAAGTACGATCTCAAGTAATTCTTCTGGGCAAAGTTAGGTTCGAAGGGTCTGGTACACAAAATCTTACCATCGCGACTGACTTCGATCTTGGACACTCTGTAGTGCTTAAACTGGAGAGAATTTTGATGGTGGGTTCCGTTGAGGGCTGCATTACTGACGATGCTAACGATTAAACGTTTGGGTAACTGTCCTTGGAATATATGATCTTCGATCTTGAATCGTAGTCCAGCAGCAATAGTGAACGTTTTCACTTCTACACGTCGTATCGGATATTTGGCGGTCGTCCTGCTCAACGTGTGACTGATGACATTTCCGCTTTAGGTAACACTTCTACGCGGCGCACGTAAAGTCTGGCTTCTTGGATGATGGTTTTGTACTCGTTGGCATGAGCCATCAAATGGAAAGCGACACTGCTGAGATTTAGTTTCACACGAATATTCACTGCGTTGAGCAAGTACTTGTCTTGAAACCACATGTCCAAATGCAAGCGTTCCATCAGTTCTAAACTACGACCATGCAATATTTTCTATCGACGGTCCGTAAAACCCACATTGTGAGGATTGTCATCTGCTGTCAGGGCTGTGTCGTTAAACGTGTCCTCGCCTGCTACGTCAGGTTTCCATATCACGCAAGAATCCAGATGAATGTTCTTGGCCTCTTTTCCGTACGTCAAGAGATTTTCCAGGTACGCTGGGTAAGGGTAAGTATCCATGCTACTGCTGACCAGTTTGTTATTCAAGTACAAATCCACTTCGCTGAACAAGGAATGCATGAAATTGTTGACGGGAGCTACTCTGGCATCGGCACCCGGATTGGTGTTGTCGATTATGATCACTTTCATTTTCAGACACAAGCAACTGTTATTCAGATCGATGTAATCTTGGGGTGTCCTTTGATTTCAAACTCGATGGGAGCTGAATTCGTCAAAGAAGAGGCGTGATGAAATTCGACCCAGTGTGATTCTTGCATCGTCAACATGGTGGCTTGCATGGCAAACACATTCAGTTCCGACTTGGAACAAGCGCAAGACTCTCGGTGCATAATTTTTCTCTGATTTAATAATCAAAAATGTCTAACTCTCGGACGGATTTTCTTTCCTTAGTCTCTCAATCTCTAGGGGTGTGAAGTCCTCTGAAGGGGTGTTTTCGTCGTCTTTTTCTGCCTTGTCCTTGCTGTGACGTCAAGAAAGCAGGAAATGCCTGACTCGGCATTGCCCAGGCCATTTATAGGAGTTTCTCGCCGGCCCAAAATGTCTCTGCCCGTTTGAAGCAAGACATTTTTGCCTTCTCTCAAGAAAGATTCTTTAGGATTTTGTTTGTCAATGATGAGATTTGGAGAAATTCTTTACCTTGCGTCAACGCGGCATTTTTCAAAGCGTGCAATCCTCGTGTCACCATCAGCTTCAAAACGGGAGCCACCGAATGAAAGGCTGATTTTAGCATATCTCCTAAACCATGTCCTCGGTCTCGAGCGACTCCTTGGTAGACAGGATACATGACTGACAAAGGGTTAGAGTAGTCGTTTGCGAAAATGGAGTTTCACTGTGACTTTCCCTTTGGTGAATGGAATATTTTGTCCGACTTACTGACTGGCAAAGAGTCAGGATGTACAAATTCACTTTGAAAGGAATGACACGTAGTAACGGTTCGGAGGTGTGTCCCACCACGTTGTACTTCGCCTCATCGGAGTACACAAAGATCAAATTCAGTCCTTGGTTCATTTCTACAGGGAATTTAAAATATTTCTCAAAATCCAAGTTACTGGTCACGGCTGGTATTTCGTTTCTAATCTTGATCAACTTGGGGTCTCCACCCAAAATGTCATACAATTCAGGACAAAATGTAATGGCCAATACTTTGTCCTCTGAAAATTTCATCATTAGGCGACGTGAAATTTTATGATATTCGATCGTGACACTTTTTCTGGTTTTCTCCAAGACTTTGCCAAACACGTTATTGGCGTTCACCAAATGTTGACCACTAAAATAATAGCCTGAGAGAATTTTCAACCGATAAGTGGTCCGTTTAGTTGTGGAGTCTTATTTATTTCATTGAGTCACCTGTGGAGCGTTCATCCAAGTGTTGTTGCACTCGCTCAACATGAACTTCTACCGTATAAAAGTGTTTTGATTTTCGACGAGGTTTTGATTTGTGTAGGGAGAATCATTTCCACAAAAGCCACTTCCCAATGGGCTTCGTGATCCAATTGGATCCCTTGAGGTAATTTGGCCGTGTAACAGCATAAGGTGTTATTGGGAAACACCTCCATGGAACTGTCACTGGTTAACGTTAAGTAAAATTGGTTGTTCATAATTCCACAATTCTAGTGTCCGAGGGTCGCTGGAAGTCAGAGGAGTGTCTAAAAGAGGATGGTTAGGGGGACTGTTGGAAGGGGGAGTGACGTTGGACGCAAGACTCCCCTTGTTGTTTCAGTTAGAGGAATATTTCAGAGACGGATTGGGAAGAAGGTAACCAATGCAGCTGCTGAGTAAAATGGTCCACAATTGTTAGTCTCCTTGTTGCAAACTCAAATTGGCAATGGCAGCACCGATGACACAATACATCACAAAGATTTGGCAGAAAAAGACGATTTGCGTTTTAGGCACACGTTCTCCACACCACACCAACAGGAGCTGCTTTTGTAGATCTTGCGGAGAAGAACTGGGGGAAGGAGTGGTTACTAGAGTAGGTGAGGCTGTGTTGAAGGGCATGATGGTCACTTCTTTTTATAGTCGATGATTTGTGAAGCGTCGATCCAAGAGTCAAAACTGGGAGGATATCCTTTCCAAAGTACTTTGACTTCTTTGACACGTCGTTTTCCCACTTTTCGGGATCTTCCATCGAGAATGCTTTCGATCTCGTACACGTCGTCTTCTTCTCTGGTCACACGTTGTAACTCGGGCAAGTAGAACGTTGCTTTTAACACTTCCGCGTTCATGTCTTACAATTTCTAGACGGGAGGATGACGGCCACGCAAACGTTCAGTGACACGAAACAATTCCATGGTAAAATTGGGTAAGTAACCTTTGTCGAAAGTGCGTTTGGTTTTCCTAATGCGCACCCAATCTCCTGCTGCCAACACTCCACCTTTCTTGGGGACAGTCACCGTCGGGGACGTACCAAACAGACGCTCGAAGACGGTCACTTCGTTGCCGGGAATCAGTTCTTGGCGGGGCACGTCCGATGCTCCGATGGTAAGATTACTTGTACGATTGGACGAGGTGTGGCAAGACGTCGATGTACTTGAGAGTGTGTTGATGCGTAAAATATTTCCACATGCGTTCTTTAAAGGTGCGTTGAAAACGTTCCACGATGCTGGCTTTGGTTTCGGGATTCTCGGTGGTGAAAAAATGAATGTCACGTTTCTTCAATTCTTTTTGGAAAGCTTGGTTCAGAAATTCGGTGCCTGTGTCGGTTTGCCATCAAAGAGGGTGACGACCACTTTGTTTCAACACCAGTTTGAGGGCTCGCACTAACTCACTGCTCGATTTGGAAGTCAATGGTACGACCCAAGCAAATTTGGAAAAGACGTCGATGACACAAAACAAATATTTGCAGCCACGATTGTAGGTGGCTAAATGAGAGACATCGGCTAAATCGGCTTGCCA